>JAVJIF010026546.1:0-76513 GCA_038442645.1 Agave tequilana
TTGTGGCCAATCACGCCAGGCGTGACACACGCGCCAACGTCTCTCAGGAGACCCGCGTGGTCAAATTCTCTGGCGTCCAGCCAATCCACCCTCTTCCTCAGTATCAGGTCATCATTGGTTTCTCTCAACCCCCACGACGCAACCGGAATGCTGAACGCCGACAGAGGAGGCTGCGCGTCAACTGCAAGTTGGAACAACTGATCGTCCAACTGAGGCAAGACGCAAAGTTCAAACCGACGTCTCTGCCGCACCACATCTGGCCCGTGAAACCGCGTTTGGCAACCCAAACGTGAAGTTCACCAAGTTGACCCCTCTGAAGCCCCACTCCCCAGACGCCAAGGCGAAGCTTACGCGCCTCGTCGAGTACTAGAGGCACGCTCCTCTAGGCATGGGGCCCAGCTGCCCTGCATCTCTCAAGCGCCTCTGCCACGACGCAATAATCAGCGGCGCGAGAGCTGCGTCTCTTATCAGCAGAGACGCCAAGCTCACGCTCAGAAGCAGCGACGCCAGAGCTGCGTTCAGGTGCCCCACGTCTCTGAACCCTGCGTCCCAGCTGTGCGAGGCAGGGAAGCCTCCCGCCCTCGATATTGTGAGGCTAATCTCTTTGATCCACCTCCCACTGATCTGAGAGATTATCTGATAAAGAAAAGAAGTGCTAATCAAATCACTTCGTCACGTTGCTGCCAACGGCTTATCACGATGCTTTCTGAATGCCGTTGCGATTCAGGTGCAAACCAGCAGTCTCTAGTTAGACAGCTGACCCTGATTCTCCGATCAGCTAAGAGAAGTCGTTCCCACAGGAGGAGAATTTTCTCTGACACTGAATATCCTGAGCTCACTGCAAACATGGCAAGCAAGAGCAGGGGAAAACAACCTGCAGTCAGCTCCGATGAGTCTGACACTGAACCGGAAGGAGTGTACCGACACACTCGCACCGGGACCGGGGCCATCCCCCCGATTGACTACCATGCTCTAGTCCGGGGCATTGAGGTCAATGACTCGCATTCCGCTATTGCAGAGTCGCAGGCTTCAAATTCCTCATGGAGAAAGAGGCCTACATATACATGACTAGCACTCCTGAGGAGACCGCCAGGCGCTTGTAGCAGCAATCCCAGGTCCAGAAGGAACAATTCTAGATGATTCGCACTCGGTAAGAATCTATCGACTCCCTCAAGCAGATGTTCGCACAGTTGCTTGAAGACAAGAGGAAGTCAACTAACAAGCCTCCTCTAAGAAGTCTAATGGCAAACGAAAAGAGGGGGAAAGCTCGTCCTCTTTACATATAGAGGAGAAAGAGCGGTCTACTTCTGATTCGTCTAAGTCCTCACGCAGGAAAGGACGACCATGACCAGTGAAAGGTTCATTCTAAAAGAATGAATCAGTTGGAGCAATGTCTTGAGGCCCTTACCAACCGAAAAGGCCTCCAAGAAGCAGGAGTGGTCCGCCATACCCGGCCGAGTGGGACCTGGTTCCATACCCGCCCAAGTTCAAGGCGCCAACCCTCCAAGCATTTGATGGGAAAGGTTCACCGAACCAGCATATCTACTATTTAATCCCAAACAGGGAATATGGTAGATAATGATGCCATTCTGGCACGCTTGTTCATCGGCACCCTAAAAGGGCTTGCCTTTGAATGGTTCATGAAGCTCCCAGAGGGTTCCATCAAGAATTGGGGCAACATATCAAAGGGCCATGAATGCTATTTTCCATCAGCATATGCGCAAAACGTGGAATGCTATGTTGACGACATCGCAGTAAAAAGCCGCGCTAAAGGCGATCATATAACTGATCTAAAGGTTGTCTTCGACATCATGTGGGCCCATCAGTTGAAGATGAACCCCACCAAATCCTTCCTAGGGGTGGCCAGTGAAAAATTCCTAGGGTTTGTAGTGACCTCTACGGGGATTCATTTGGACCCAGAAAAGGTTCACGCTATCCAGGAGATGCAACCTCCGAGAAACCTCAAGGAGCTCAGGGATTACAAGGATGATTGGCGTACATCTAAAGGTTTATCTCAAATCTCTCCGAAAGATTTCAACCCTTCTCCAGATTAATGAAGAAAGGTGTTTCGTTCATTTGGGACATCGCTTGCCAGCAAGCATTTGAGGAAATTAAACAGTACCTCACACAACCGCCAGTCCTTGCAGCTCCGGTATCCGGAAAACCCTTCCTGATATACGTCTGTACGTGTCGAAAAAGGGAGGATTCGATTACAAAATTCTTTTGATTGGATAGAAGATTACAATAGATCAGTATTCCGATTACAAGAGAGGGAGGATGTTGAGTCTTGAATCCTCCCTTTATTTAGTGCTGGGTTCTTCAAGTGGCGATGGAGAGTGAATCTTGTTCTCCGTTGACCGGGTGAACGTTGAGATATTCCGGGGCTCTTCTCTTCGGGTGGTTGATGGAGTAACACAGCTCTGTCGACCAAAACTCTCAAAGAGATTGTCGGCAAAGACTAACTTGAGCACAGCAAGCTAGCTGAAGAGTTGGACTCTCTTTCTCTGTCTCTCCTCTCTAATCGACCGACTGCCTGTCTCTGTCTCCCCATAGCGGCGAGGCTATTAATAGAGGTTTCAGGGGTGAACGTGCCCCCTAAAACACTCCACAATGAGGGGTTAACTTCCCCGTTATGTAGGCGGTGACCGGCCCTATAACCAGGGCAGTTATAACCGAGGCGCAGGTTTCGACCCTCGCGCCTTGATGCTGAGACGCGGGTTTGGACCCTCGCGCCTTTGAGCTGCTGAGACGCGGGTTCGGACCCTCGCGCCTTGATGCTGAGACGCGGGTATGGACCTCGCGCCTTTGAGCTGCTGAGACGCGGGTTCGGACCCTCGCGCGCCTTGACGCTGAGACGCGGGTTTGGACCCTCGCGCCTTTGAGCTGCTGAGGCGCGGGTTCGGACCCTCGCGCCTTGACGCTGAGACGCGGGTTTGGACCCTCGCGCCTTTGAGCTGCTGAGACGCGGGTTCGGACCCTCCCGCCTTGACGCTGAGACGCGGGTTCGGACCCTCGCGCCTTGATGCTGCAGTGCGGCTGAGATTAGCCCTGCGTCTGGAGTTTGGGACTCTGCTTTTGACGACTTTGTCTTAATGATTTTTTTACAGTCTACAGAACCCCCTCCAAAGTTTTCGATATTCCGCAGTTAGCTGGGACGGATTTCGAAATACTTTGGACTCTAGCTGAATCTCCTCTTATGATTGGACTGTCAATGCTCCGGGCTCGATTTTGTTTGTAACACCCCATCCTCAGAATACGTACTCAGATGCGTATCCTGGTTTGTTAAACACTTTGTTATTTTTATTTATTATTTTCTCTTATTTATTTCTCGTACAATGGAAGTACTACATTATTTGATCTCTATGGTAATCCAATTGGGTCAATTTTAGTTTCAAAACTATTTTCCAATATTCTAGAATTTTCATGATTTTTCAGATTTTTTTCTGAATTATTTTTTTTATACCCTAAAATCGGGATTAATCAGTACCGCTGGTTTATTCCTGAATTTTTAATTTACAACTGGGGTCAAATTTTAAGAAACCGCTTTCACATATCTACTTAGAATAATATTTATTACCTTAATTCTTTTTTTGGGAATTTTCAAAATTTGACAAATTTCTGCTGGATTTGGCGTCGACCGATATTGGCGGCCGATTCCAAGATTTTTAATTAAAAAATTATAAATAATTTCTTGAAACGAATTTCACCATGATTCTTAAAATAATATTCTTGATTTTTGAGAATTTTTGCGGGTCGTTCCGAGATACTTGATTTTCGGACGATTTCGGTATTTTTCCGGAAAGTTTTCCGCATCCGCAACCGAATCCCGGGAATCCGCCACTCTAATTATTTTCACTTTTTCTTCCAAGAGAATATCTTCTTTTTTTTCATTTTCCTTTCTTTTTCCTTTTTCTTTCTTTTCTTTTCCTTCCACCAAATTCTCCATTCTTCCAATACTTTCTACAACTTTCCACCAAAAATATCTTCTCCTTCCACCAAAAATATCTTCTCCAAAATATCCCAAACCACTCAAATCCCTCTCCCATCACCATGGCCGGCCAAGAGACACCTCACCTCTCCTTTTTTTCAAAAAAACCCCTCTCTAAATATTTATTTACATCACCTTCACAAATCCAATTCCTATATAAACCTTTCCTTCTTCATTTCACTTCATTTTTCTCTTCAACAACACCTTAACCACCACCAACTCCTCCTTCATCTCCACCACTACCACAACTACTACAACTTCTCTAACTCTCTACCTTCATCTTCTTCCTCCTCCATCTCCATTCAAACCACCACAACTTCAACAACTCCACCAAAGTCTCCACCTTCTCCTTTACTTTTTCCAAAACTACCACTACAACAAAACTCCTCCACAAATCACCACTCCATCATCTTCCCTAAGGGCCGGCCACCTCCATTGGATTAGGGCCGAGCTCTTCTTCGTCGGTAACATCTCCGGTGATTATTCTGGTAATCATTTACGATTATTCCGGTAATCATTCCGGTGACGATTACAACGACAACACTAACGACACCACCACCATCTTTTTATAACCTTCTTCATCACCATCATCCCTACTAATTTCACCACCATCTTCACTTCTACCATCAAGTTCACCATCACAACACCACCTTCATCTCCACTACTTCCTTCACTTTCTTTATTACTCCACCAAAATCCATCTTCTTTACCAAATACCACCACCACTAACAAAATCACCTTTCCTTTCCTCTCCTCCTCCCTCTCCTTGGGGCCGGCCACTCCCTAGGCCACCACCAAGGGGTGCCGCACCACCCTAGGGCCGGCGGCCACCCAAAAGGCCAAGCCCCCTTTCCTTTGCTTGCTTGGTATTTTCCTTTCCCGGGGAATCGTACGCGCAAAGCTTGAAAAGTGGCGTTTTAGGCGAGTGATTTTCCTCGCCAGAAAATAGACTTGTATTAAAATCATTATTATGTTGTCCTTGGTAGCAGTGCGATGTGGTTGTACAGGTGTGTGTGTTGTAATCTGTGGATATGTCCCGGACTGATATACTGTAATGCTTGTAACAGGATAGAACAACTCGTGCGACCATTCAGCCTCCGGTCTCTCACTATCTTTAAAGAGAGGTGATTGGGACCGTCAGGTTTCTCAGTTTAACCTCCGGTCTCTCACTATCTCGAAAGAGAGGTGATTGGGACCGTCAGGTTTCTCAGCTCCATCTGGTTAGCATACTTAGCGCTCAGCGCTTTATTCACTAAATCCGTCCAGGCAAGTTGCTACCGGACTTTCCACTCGTATTCTAAAACGAGTCGTCCCGGTAACCTCGCCAAGCGTATTAGTGTCTAAACTCTGTTCGCTACCTGTGCCTCCAGCATACTCAGCTCCACTTGGTTGTATCACTTGTCAACCGACATGTTACCACCCGACATACTACTACCTGATAATTGCCCCTTGTTACTACATGACTTGTCACTTGACGAATATCACCCTCTTGTCATGCTATCACTTGACACCCGGCATGATACACTTGACTCTTATAATTATCACGACCACGGGAATGATGACCTGACATCTTGATTTCTACTTAATATATTATAGTACATACTGTACTCCTGAGATACATGTATTCCTGACTTGTTCTGCTCATTCCCGGAATCTGATAAATACATAATAAATCATAAAAAGGAACAACTTGCATCGGGTCGGGAGAAACTCGCGGCTATCAATACATGTTCATGTTTACAGTGGTATTAGGCATGTTGTGCAACTAAAACTTCCGGTCTGACCTGTGGGCCTCCAGGGGACCGAGGGGAGAGCTGGCTCCCTCCTTCCTGGTACCATCTTGATAAGGGCATCCATAAGACCCTCCTGAATCGCCTTGCGGTAGGTTCCGTCACCAAGCAACGGAACATCCTGGGCCGTGGTCCCGGGTATGCACGGGACCCACTGTAAACATTATTCGTTGATACCCCCGCTGGTTTCCAATAACAACCTTGCTTTACTTAGATGTGGATATATGTGTGCTGGGACGCTAGTCCACATATCTAGACATCAGGGTAAGACGAGTAATAATAATATTAAAAGATGCCAACTATGGATCCATTGTGTGCTTTACCGAGTTTGTCGGTTTTTCTATTTACGTTGTACCTCCTTTACATGCTTTCTCATACACTTATCTCTTATGCCACTTGGCTGTAACCTGAACAGTTGTTGGGAGGTTCAGACTCCCTTGAATTTGTATGTTCAGGTTTTGAAGCTTGGATTGAAGTGGAGCCCTCTACCGAAGATCAAGTTTTCTTCTCAGAGCAGGCTGACTAATCTTGGTTCCTTTTGTACCCGACTCTTCCTTCCAGCTTGCGGGACTTTCCTTCAGCTCGTGAGCATCTTGTATTCATATTGTAAATTTTAGTTTTGTACCTGGCTGTGATATACGATACATGTAATAGTATATCACACTCTGTGAGAACTTTGTAAATTGTACTCCTTAAGTTGGCATGTGTATAAATACTACGTATTGTGGTACTGTGATTCTTGCCTGTACTGATGCTTAGCGTATATACGTAAGGGTACTTATGACCTGCGTATATACGTCGCAGTAATGTCTCCGTTTCCTCGGGATCGGGGCGTTACAGGTTGGTATCAGAGCCTAGGTTCTCACACCTGCAGTACAATCAAGCAGCAAATTAATGGGATATTAATTTGCAATTGCTATGCATGAGTCTCAGTTATACAATCCAACTACAATGTACAAAGTTATATGTACAAAGTTATCTATTCCTTCTTGACTCCTTTCCTTATGTCCTAAAATCCTTCTATCTTTCCATTTTCAGTCATCTTTTTACCAACATAAAGATGGATAGAAGGACGGGTCGTAACAGTTCCGGACAATCATCCGGGCCACTACCAAATGGACCCACGAGAGAAAATGCTGATATTCTGAGGGTTATCCAGAACATGATGGAAAATCAACAACAGCAGACAGAACTCCTTCGGCAAGGATTAACAACTCCTAAGGAACAAAGGCCGGGAAATGTATCAGACTTCATGCGGTTGCAGCTTGCAATATTCTCAGGAGGAGAGAGACCACTAGATGCCGAACAATGGCTGATTGACACCACAGATCTTTTGAATGCAGCCCGGGTCCCAAAAGAAAATCAGGTAGAGGTTGCCAAGATTCAACTAAAAGATGTGGCCAGGACCTGGTGGCTAGCTGAAGAGGCAAGACTGGAGAAACCCATCACTTGGGACCAGTTTTCTAAGAGCTTTTATAATAGATTCTTCCCTGCCACAGCTCAGAAAGAGATGGAAGAACAGTTCATCCGACTTCAGCAATGGAACCGGTCTGTGGATGAGTATGCCGCTGAGTTCTTAAGGCTTAGCCGCTTTGCTTCATATATGGGGACCGACGAAGAGAAGCGGGCAAGTAGATTCCAACAGGGCTTACAAATGGATATTCAAGTCTTCTTAATTCCCCAACAACTGAAAACATATTCCCAGGTCCTCACTATAGCTCGGGAGGTGGAGCGGGGACTGGAGAAAAAGAAATTTAACCTGATAAGGAACCAGGCAATGAAGAGGCCACTTCCACAAATGGGGAGAGGAGGTCCATTCAGAGCTGCAAAAGTTCCGACAATGAGACGACCATTTCGACCAGCCCCCTTTCAGATAACCCAATCATCTCCTTTTTGTAATTATTATCAGAAACCAGGTCACTCCAACAAAATTGCCGTAGGGTAAATGGATTATGCCTGGTATGTGGTTCCAGTAACCATACAATAGAAGGCTGTCCCCATAAAAGGACAGGAATAGTGAACCAAGCCTTGCCAGCACCTCCACTACCAAATGGACAGAGGAACCAGGGACCAATGGCTAGGAGGGCCCTTCCCCCTCCCCAACAGCAAGTTATCCGCCCAGTACAAAGGGGAGTTAGGACTGCAGCAGGTCGCGGAAGGGGACAAGCCTACAACTTGACAGCGGAAGAGGCTGAGACTTCTGAAGAGGTGGTAACAGGTAAGATCAGGGTACACTCAAAACCTGTTCTAGCCCTCTTTGATTCGGGTGCTTCTCATTGTTACATATCAGAACATTTCATTGCCTTGCATTGTATACCTGTTAAGTCTTTAGACCACCAATGGGAGATTAGCACAGGGAATGGAGTAGTCATCTCCTCTAAAATTTGTATCAATTGCCCTGTAGAAATATGTAACAAAACATTGGCCATAGATATGCTCGTACTAGACACCAAAGGGTACGACGTAATCTTAGGCATGACCTGGCTCAGCAAATACTATGCGGTTATTGATTGTCGGAATAAGAAAATTAATTTCAGAATTCCACTTCAGCCTGAATTTCAATTTGACGGGGAACTTAAGTCTGTCAAGAGAAAAACTCAGATGACTACTACCGAGATTCAGAAGAAGGGAGTATCAGTTTGGGATGAATTCCCAGAAGTGTTTGCTGAAATCTCAGGACTCCCACCTGATAGAATGGTTGAGTTCTCCATTGATACCATTCCAGGCACAGTTCCAATATCCAAAGCTCCGTACAGAATGGCACCCACTGAGTTAGAGATTCTAAAGAAACAGCTGCAAGAATACTCTGATAAGGGGTTAATTAGGCCGAGTACTTCACCATGGGGAGCTCCTGTACTATTAGCAAACAAAAAGGATGGTGGTAAACGGTTATGCATAGACTATAGAGAATTAAACAAAGTTACCATCAAGAATAAGTATTCCTTACCAAGAATTGATGATCTTTTTGATCAACTTCATAGAGCCCGAGTCTTTTCTAAATTAGATTTACAATTGGGTTATCATCAGCTAAAAGTAAAGAAAGAAGATATTCCAAAGACAGCATTCAGGACTCGTTATGGCCATTATGAGTTTCTAGTCATGCCCTTCGGAGTTACCAACGCCCCTGCAGTCTTTATGGATTTGATGAACAGAGTGTTTTCGCCATATTTGGATCAGTTTGTAGTTGTATTTATAGATGACATCTTGATCTATTCCAAGAACGACAAGGAGCATGCAGATTACTTGAGGATAGTATTGCAGACTCTCCAGCAGGAACAACTTCATGCTAAGCGGAGCAAGTGTGACTTCTGGTTAGACTGTATAGCTTTCCTTGGACATATGATTTCAGAAGAAGGGATTTCAGTTGACCCCAGCAAAATCCAGGCAGTGAAGGACTGGCCAATTCCAAAGACAGTAACAGAAATTAAGAGTTTTATTGGATTAGCTGGATATTACCGGCGTTTTGTCCGAGATTTCTCTAAGATCGCAGCCCCGTTAACAAAGTTCACCCGAAAAGGGGAAAAGTATATATGGACAGAGGAGTGTACTGCAGCATTTGAACAATTAAAGAAAAGACTCATTACAGCTCCAGTCTTGAGGACTCCCTCAGGAAGAGGAGGAATGGTTATATACAGTGATGCATCCGGAAAAGGCCTGGGGTATGTATTAATGCAACATGAGCATGTCATAGCTTATGCATCTAGGGAATTGAAACCACATGAGAGAAATTACCCAACTCATGACTTAGAGCTGCTAGCAGTAATATTTGCATTGAAGATCTGGAGGCACTATCTTCTGGGAGACAAGGTGTTAATCTACACTGATCACAAGAGTTTTAAGTATATTTTCACGCAGAAAGAATTAAACATGAGACAGAGACGGTGGCTTGAATTGATGGCGGACTATGATATAGACTTACAATATCATCCGGGCAAGGTCAATACAGTACCAGATGCATTGAGCAGGAAGCCAGAGAATAAAATACTAGCACAACTCACTCAGCAGAAGGAGTTAATTCGGGACATTACAAAATTGGACTTAATGCTAGTACGAGGAACTGATAAGTCAGGACAGTTGATGACTTTTCAGATTCAATCAACCCTGATGAATGAGATTAAAGAAGCTCAAAAGGAAGACCCCAGATTACAGAAATTCAGAGCTCAAGTAGAGGCTGAATTAAGAACTGATATCCTTATTCATTTGGATGATGCACTTTATTTTGGTAACAGAATTTGTGTTCCCCAAGGAGAAGTTCGACAGAAAATTTTAGCAGAGGCACATAGTTTGGATTATTCCATACACCCAGGGGGAACTAAAATGTATCAAGATATAAAGCAGCAGTTTTGGTGGAATGCTATGAAGAGGGAAATAGCCCAGTATGTGGCCAAATGCTTGGTTTGCCAGCAGATAAAAATAGAACACCAGAGAACAGCTGGACTTCTACAACCCTTACCGATACCCGAATGGAAGTGGGAACATATTATCATGGATTTTGTCACGGCTCTACCCCGCAGTCCTAAGGGTAATAATGCAGTATGGGTAATCATCGATCGCCTCACAAAGTCAGCTCACTTCATACCATTCAGAGTAGGCCAAACAACAGAAGTTCTAGCAGACAAATATATGAAGGAAATAGTTCGTGTACATGGAGTTCCGGTTAGCATTGTATCGGATAGAGATACAAGATTCCGATCGCATTTCTGGGAAAGTCTCCAAGAAAATCTAGGAACTCGTCTAAAATTCAGTACTTCATATCACCCCCAGACAGACGGACAATCTGAACGAACTATCCAAATTCTTGAAGACATGCTGCGAGCCTGCATGATTGACTTCAAAGGGTCATGGGAAGATTATCTTCATTTGGCTGAATTCTCTTATAATAACAGCTATCAGGCCAGTATCAAGATGGCTCCGTATGAGGCCTTGTACGGTAGAAAATGTAGGTCACCGTTATGTTGGGACGAAGTCGGTGAGAGAAGACTTTTGGGGCCAGATATACTAATTCAGACAACAGACAAAGTCAGAATTATTAGAGATCACCTCCGGGCAGCAAAGAGCCGACAGAAAAGTTGGGCTGACACTAACAGAAGACCATTGGAATTCAGAGCAGGTGATCATGTATTTTTAAGGATATCACCAACAAAAGGGGTAATCCGATTCGGTACTCGTGGGAAACTTAGTCCGAGATATATCGGCCCATTCGAGATTTTGGATCGAGTGGGAGATGTAGCTTACCGCTTGGCATTACCGCCGTCATTAGAAGGAATTCATAATGTCTTTCACATATCACAGTTACGGAAGTATGTCAAGGATGAGAGTCATATTCTAAATCACTCTGAACTGGAACTACAACCAGATCTATCTTATAAGGAACAACCGATGGCCATTCTGGACAAAAGTATCAAGACTCTGAAAAATAAGGCAATACCGTTAGTATTGGTTTCTTGGAATAGGCATGTTCCAGGGGAGGCCACGTGGGAACGAGAGGATGTTATTCGAGAGCGTTACCCTCAACTATTTACATCTTAGTTGGTAAAATTCTTTCTTCCTATTCTTCTCTACCGTCATATTCCCCTTCCTGAAATTTTGAGGACGAAATTTTTTGCAAGGTGGATGGATTGTAACACCCCATCCTCAGAATACGTACTCAGATGCGTATCCTAGTTTGTTAAACACTTTGTTAATTTATTTATTATTTTCTCTTATTTAATTCTCGTACAATGGAAGTACTACATTATTTGATCTCTTTGGTAATCCAATTGGGTCAATTTTAGTTTCAAAAACTATTTCCCAATATTCTAGATTTTTCATGATTTTTCAGATTTTTTCTGAATTATTTTTTTTATACCCTAAAATCGGGATTAATCAGTACCGCAGGTTTATTCCTGAATTTTTAATTTACAACTGGGGTCAAATTTTGAGAAACCGCTTTCACATATCTACTTAGAATAATATTTATTACCTTAATTCTTTTTTTTGGGAATTTTCAAAATTTGACAAATTTCTGCCGGATTTGGCGTCGACCGATATTGGCGGCCGATTCCAAGATTTTTAATTAAAAAATTATAAATAATTTCTTGAAACGAATTTCACCATGATTCTTAAAATAATATTCTTGATTTTTGAGAATTTTTGCGGGTCGTTCCGAGATACTTGATTTTTGGACGATTTCGGTATTTTTCCGAAAGTTTTCCGCATCCGCAACCGAATCCCGGGAATCCGCCACTCTAATTATTTTCACTTATTCTTCCAAGAGAATATCTTCTTTTTTTTCATTTTCCTTTCTTTTTCCTTTTTCTTTCTTTCCTTTTCCTTCCACCAAATTCTCCATTCTTCCAATACTTTCTACAACTTTCCACCAAAAATATCTTCTCCTTCCACCAAAAATATCTTCTCCAAAATATCCCAAACCACTCAAATCCCTCTCCCATCACCATGGCCGGCCAAGAGACACCTCACCTCTCCTTTTTTTCAAAAAACCCCCTCTCTAAATATTTATTTACATCACCTTCACAAATTCAATTCCTATATAAACCTTTCCTTCTTCATTTCACTTCATTTTTCTCTTCACCAACACCTTAACCACCACCAAATCCTCCTTCATCTCCACCACAACCACAACTACTACAACTTCTCTAACTCTCTACCTTCATCTTCTTCCTCCTCCATCTCCATTCAAACCACCACAACTTCAACAACTCCACCAAAGTCTCCACCTTCTCCTTTACTTTTTCCAAAACTACCACTACAACAAAACTCCTCCACAAATCACCACTCCATCATCTTCCCTAAGGGCCGGCCACCTCCATTGGATTGGGGCCGAGCTCTTCTTCGTCGGTAACATCTCCGGTGATTATTCCGGTAATCGTTTACGATTATTCCGGTAATCATTCCGGTGACGATTACAACGACAACACTAACGACACCACCACCATCTTTTTATAACCTTCTTCATCACCATCATCCCTACTAATTTCACCACCATCTTCACTTCCACCATCAAGTTCACCATCACAACACCACCTTCATCTCCACTACTTCCTTCACTTTCTTTATTACTCCACCAAAATCCATCTTCTTTGCCAAATACCACCACCACTAACAAAATCACCTTTCCTTTCCTCTCCTCCTCCCTCTCCTTGGGGCCGGCCACTCCCTAGGCCACCACCAAGGGGTGGCGCACCACCCTAGGGCCGGCGGCCACCTAAAAGGCCAAGCCCCCTTTCCTTTGCTCGCTTGGTATTTTCCTTTCCCGGGGAATCGGACGCGCAAAGCATGAAAAGTGGCGTTTTAGGCGAGTGATTTTCCTCGCCAGAAAATAGACTTGTATTAAAATCATTATTATGTTATCCTTGGTAGTAGTGCAATGTGGTTGTACAGGTGTGTGTGTTGTAATCTGTGGATATGTCCCGGACTGATATACTGTAATGCTTGTAACAGGATAGAACAACTCGTGCGACCATTCAGCCTCCGGTCTCTCACTATCTTTAAAGAGAGGTGATTGGGACCGTCAGGTTTCTCAGTTTAACCTCCGGTCTCTCACTATCTCGAAAGAGAGGTGATTGGGACCGTCAGGTTTCTCAGCTCCATCTGGTTAGCATACTTAGCGCTCAGCGCTTTATTCACTAAATCCGTCCAGGCAAGTTGCTACCAGACTTTCCACTCGTATTCTAAAACGAGTCGTCCCGGTAACCTCGCCAAGCGTATTAGTGTCTAAACTCTGTTCACTACCTGTGCCTCCAGCATACTCAGCTCCACTTGGTTGTATCACTTGTCAACCGACATGTTACCACCCGACATACTACTACCTGATAATTGCCCCTTGTTACTACATGACTTGTCACTTGACGAATATCACCCTGTTGTCATGCTATCACTTGACACCCGGCATGATACACTTGACTCTTATAATTATCACGACCACGGGAATGATGACCTGACATCTTGATTTCTACTTAATATATTATAGTACATACTGTACTCCTGAGATACATGTATTCCTGACTTGTTCTGCTCATTCCCGGAATCTGATAAATACATAATAAATCATAAAAAGGAACAACTTGCATCGGGTCAGGAGAAACTCGCGGCTATCAATACATGTTCATGTTTACAGTGGTATTAGGCATGTTGTGCAACTAAAACTTCCGGTCTGACCTGTGGGCCTCCATGGGACCGAGGGGAGAGCTGGCTCCCTCCTTCCTGGTACCATCTTGATAAGGGCATCCATAAGACCCTCTTGAATCGCCTTGCGGTAGGTTCCGTCACCAAGCAACGGAACATCCTGGGCCGTGGTCCCGGGTATGCACGGGACCCACTGTAAACATTGTTCGTTGATACCCCCACTGGTTTCCAATAACAACCTTGCTTTACTCAGATGTGGATATATGTGTGCTGGGACGCTAGTCCACATATCTAGACATCAGGGTAAGACGAGTAATAATAATATTAAAAGATGCCAACTATGGATCCATTGTGTGCTTTACCGAGTTTGTCGATATATTCGGGTTTTTCTATTTACGTTGTACCTCCTTTACATGCTTTCTCATACACTTATCTCTTATGCCACTTGGCTGTAACCTGAACAGTTGTTGGGAGGTTCTGACTCCCTTGAATTTGTATGTTCAGGTTCTGAAGCTTGGATTGAAGTGGAGCCCTCCACCGAAGATCAAGTTTTCTTCTCAGA
Organism: Agave tequilana; assembly: GCA_038442645.1. Lineage (NCBI taxonomy): Eukaryota > Viridiplantae > Streptophyta > Magnoliopsida > Asparagales > Asparagaceae > Agave > Agave tequilana. The sequence goes on from JAVJIF010026546.1 coordinate 14,465, forward strand.
GCAGGCTGACTAATCTTGGTTCCTTTGTACCCGACTCTTCCTTCCAGCTTGCGGGACTTTCCTTCAGCTCATGAGCATCTTGTATTCATATTGTAAATTTTAGTTTTGTACCTGGCTGTGATATACGATACATGTAATAGTATATCACACTCTGTGAGAACTTTGTAAACTGTACTCCTTAAGTTGGCATGTGTATAAATACTACGTATTGTGGTACTGTGATTCTTGCCTGTACTGATGCTTAGCGTATATACGTAAGGGTACTTATGACCTGCGTATATACGTCGCAGTAATGTCTCCGTTCCCTCGGGATCGGGGCGTTACATGTTTGGAGTATGGCCTTATTGAGTGTACTATAGAACTCTTTTGAAGCCGCCAAAACTGATCGAGTGGAGTGTCTAGATACACAGTATAAACCTCCCCGATGCTTTTGAGTTTGTCATTGGTGTACTTTAAACCAGGGGTGGACAGTCGTCTGCTTGTGCCAGTGTACTGTTGAACTGCTTTGCAAAAGCAAGGACTGAACGCCAGCTTTTAAAGATGCGACTTTCATAGGGCTGCATCTTTTTGGAAATGAAAACACGACTGATATTTCACAAGACAGACGCGATTCTTGGGCTGATTGGAAGGATGCGAACTTCGGAGAGACGCATCTTTTTGGTGTAAAGACGCGACTTTCTGGACGCAACAATGGCTGTGCTGAAGGGATGCGTCCATTGAAGAGGCGCGACCGTTGGGTGCGAATCTGTGCCATGCCATGAGTGCATTGCCACGTGTCCTGTGGAGCCGACGGGACACCTTCTTTTTGGCGTGCGAACTTCACGCTGTATTAAATGCACTGTCCACACGTCAAAAGACGATTCGCCGTTGAGTCAATCGAGCCAAGCGCCGCGTATCTTTGCGAATCACCGTGCCTGTAAATGGCAACAGTCATCGAGAGAGTCATCATTAATCTCTCTTTCGTCTTCGCGCGCATCTGCTAGGGTTTTGAGAAAGAAGTTCTCTTTGTTCCCTTCTTCTTCATCCAACATCGGATTCTTGGTCAGCAATGGCACCCAAGGCCAAGCAAACTGCCTCATCTTTAAAGGCGATCGTTGCTGAGACTCAAAGGGGCGGTTCCTCCATGCAGGAAGCCCCTATCTCAGGTATAACGCCTATCATGCTTAACTTTCGCCATTAGAAGGGTTTTATGGAGTTCTTGTAACTCTAAAAAAAATCCCTTTTTTTTTTAAGAAGAACCGCCAACGCGAATTCGAAACTGTGTTTGATTCTCATACGCGGTCTTTGAGTCGATGAGCACGGCGCAGGCTTGATGCTTGCCATAAAAAGAGTTTACAGAGTTCTTGTAACTCTTAAATCTCCTTTTGAATATGAACCGCCACCATGGGCTCGAATCTGTGTTTGATCTTCAAACATGGTTCTTGAGTCGACGAGCACGGTGCAGGCTTGATGACCCCTGCTGTTCTTATCTGCTCGACTCTGCGTCTGCTTGGTGAACACAGGGCCCCAGTAAGCCTTGCGTTCCGGACCCATCACTTAGAATGTTTCTAATTGTGAAAGATTCGGACGCAGACTTGATTCTTGCATTTTGTGACATCAGACGCTGATTTTCATGAATCTTGTGCCTGAGTCCAAGTACTTAGAGATTTTTCATAAGTCTTGAATTTTCAAAACGCGGACTCCATATTGGCCTCACGGTCCTCAGGTCCGGACGCAGATTTTGACAAACTCTGCGTCTGGAATTTCTTCTGCGTCTGAATTATAGACACTTAATCGTTTTCGTTTTAGATTTCTGATCAAGTGTCATTTTCTTATGCAGTGCGATATTCCTCCAATCCACTCTCCAAGAAGTGCCACTTCGGGCACGTAGGTGGTGTTGACCGCAATTTAACCTTCGTGCTGCAACGGACTGCTTCCGTGATTGCTGACAAGTCGAAGGAGCGAAGGGAGAGGCTCTCCAATGTTGACCCGGCGACCCTCCGGGAGCTCATGACTGACGCGGCATTCACAACGGATTCTCGCGTTCCGATGAAGAAACCTGCCTTCTTCTTCGGAGACAACATTAGCGAGGGCGGCTATACCTTGCATGACAGAGATTATAAATGGCTTCGTCAGATAGAGGGTAGAAGGTTCTTTCTTCCGAACATGGAGAGAATGTAACCACTATCTTATCTCCAGCATATGTTTGTCCCTCGGCCAATGGCGTGGGCGATTACCCGATCTGTCCCCGAAGTTTCTCTCGGCATCCTGGGCTCCAGGAAGGTATATAACGCTGGTCATGAGAAGGAGTTTCTCGGCCTGTTTCCCGGGCTGCTCAGGTCCGATCACCCAGTAGGAGAAACTCCTAATGTAACGCCCCGATTCCACGGATACGGGGACGTCACTGCAACGTATATACGTAGGTCAGAAAGTGCCCCCACGTATATATGCTAAGCATAAAAGTACAAGCAAGGGATCAGAGTACAACACAAAGCGTGGTATACATACACATGCCAACATAAAAGGTACATATACAAAGTCATCACAGTGTATGATAAACATTACATATTACATATGTCTTTTATCACAACCAAGTCCAAAAGTAAAATATACAATAAGATACCAAAAAGCTCACGAGTAGGATGAAGATCCCGTGAGTCAAAAGAGGAGTCTGGCACGAAGGAAGTAGAGCTAGTCTGCCTGCTCACTAAAGAAAGCTCGATCTACTGTGGACAGCTCCACTTCGATCCAAGCTTCAACCTGAACATACAAATCCAAGGGAGTCAGGACCTCCCAACAATGAACAGGCTACAGCCAAATGGCTAAGTGACAAGAGTAGAAAGGTTAGAACACAAGTAAGGCAGATATGAACAAGTGAATCATAAAACAGGAAATCCAGGTTAAAACTGATTATAAGCAAGATTGATTGTATACGCTTAAGTCACGGTCCCATGAGACTAATACATCGAAGGAATAATCCAAACAAGGAAACCCTCATCTATATACCTTTATCTCATGCCACAGAAATCCAAGCGTATAGAATCAGAGTTGCAAATCATATGAAAGTCAAACAGGAATACATAACAAGAATACTAAGAATCATAACTAGAAACATAACTGGAATAACGGGAATCATAATAAGTATCACAACTGGAAACATAACTGGAATCATGACTGGAATATCAAGAATCATAATAAGATCCATAACGGTTATCAATTATTATTATAACTCGTCTAACTCATATATCTAGGTATGTGTCTCGGTATCGATCCCAACCCACATACATCCATATATAAGAAAGTCGAGGGTTGTTATCGGAAGCTGATGGAGAACTGATATAGCTTCTTATAGTAGTTCCCATACACCTGGGACCAGTTTTGGAGGCCCAAAGTCCCCCTAACAGTAATCTGTGGGCCCAAAGTCCCACTAACAGTACCGCCAATATGTCATATTCCCATACTATAAGCAAGATATCATTCCGGCATCCATCACTTCCTCCCATACCCATACAAGTTGTAGCTTATTAAGATTATCAGGTTATGGGAATAAACAGTCATAACAGTAATAGCCCTACAGATTCAAGAGGTGGCCCCCACAGATTCAAGAGGTGGCCCCCACCGTGAGGTGTGGCACTTTGTTCCATGTGGCACTTTGTTCTGAAGGGGTGGATTCTAGAGGTGGCCCCCACCGAGTATGGTGTGGCACTTAGTTCCATAAAACAAGACAGGATTCCCGTAAACATAATAATTACAAAGTCAGGTGTATCATGCTTGGTTTTAAAAGATAGCATGACAAGGTGGTGATATATCACAAGCAATAAAACATAACAATAGATTGATAATAGGCCGGGTCAGTCATGTTATAACAATAGGGTTTTGCCAAGTAGTGGCATGCCAGGTGGTCAAGTGATAACACATTGGAGGTCAGGTGATATACATGTGTTAAAAGGAAACATGAAACTGATAGTTCTGAATTATGGTAAGACAAGTGGAAACATAGGGACAATGCAGAGTTCGACGACCTCGAAGGGTCCGCCACGCATGGTATACGATAAGGAGTAAGAACATCACTGGCAAGATACAAGTATAAGAATGAAACAAACAGTTGCATGGCAATACATAAACATAGAAATATGAGGTAACTAGAGGTTATATACTTCAAGTAATAGGTCATGAAGTACAATATACAAACATATAACCGAAGCATAAGATCCAAATTTAAGATAGTAATTAACTGTAACAGACAGCCAAAGTTAGTCGACTAAGGTCAAGGGAGTAGTCGACTAATAGAAGGGTTAGTCGACTAACAGTAGGGTCTAGTCGACTAAAACTGTGTAACAGAGAGTTGGGTTTCTGATTCAGGAAATGTTAGTCGACTAGGTTAGAAGGGGTAGTCGACTAATAGAAGGGTCAAGTCGACTAACAGACACTTAAGTCGACTAAATCTGTGAAACAGAGAGTTGGGTTTGGTTTCAGGAAAAGGGTAGTCGACTAGGGTCAAGGTGTAGTCGACTAATAGGGATCTATAGTCGACTAATAAATAAGATGAGTCGACTAAAACTGTGGATCAGAAAAGGTTACGTTTCAATCTAAGGGTCTCTAGTCGACTAGGTTCTAGGTCAAGTCGACTAAAACTGGTCAAAAACAGAACGCAGAACAGAATTCGCTGGTTGCGTTTGATGGTCTAAAAATGTGATTTTTATGGCATATGAACACAAGATAGGAGGATACAAGTATACTAGGAATGAAACAAGTCTTGGTGAGTAAAAATACTCACTTGGATTGGTTATGTGAAGCTTGATCCAAGGTGATAAATCCGACGAAGAGAGAGATGATCCCCAATCCAAAGGAAGTAGCTTGATTGAGGTTGAAGATGAAGATCTTGTTGATGCTTGAGGTGGAGATGATGACCTAGATGATGCCCTTGAGGTTGGTGGTGGATGTTGAGATGAAGGAGGATTTTGGAGAAGGGGATTTCTTTGTGGAAGTGAAGAAAAAAAGAAAGGAAATGTAATGGAAAGTTTATATATGATTTGTGAAGGAGGTGTAATTGAGATGGAAGAGAGGGGGTTTTGTGTAAATGGGGAAGCATGAGGTGTCACTTGACCAATCATGGCCGGCCAAGTGGAGGGGTGAGGTGGAGGTTAGGTGAAGATATTTTGAGATGGAAGAGTGTGGAAGAAAATGGATTTTGGAAAAGATTAGGAATTTGGGAAATTGGAAATCTCTTTGGCTTGTGAAGGAAGGAAAGGAAAATAGAGAAAAGGAAAATGGTAGAGAAATGATAAAGAGAAGATATTTTCTCTTGGACTCAAGATGAAACTGTTGAATAGACAGATACCCGAGTTAAAGTCAAAGATGTGGAAATCATTTCGGAAAATGCCGGAATCGTCCGAAATTCAAGTATCTCGGATCGACTCGAAATAATTATCAAAAATCAATAATAATATATGAAGACCAATAGTGAAATCCGTTTTAAGAATTACTTTACAGTTTTAAAACTAAAAATCCCGGAATCAGTTATCTACCGACTCCGATGGAATTTTCATAAAATCATAAAATTCTCAGAAAAAGAATGTAAGTAAGAAATATGATTCTAAGTAATTATGTCTAAAGGGTCATCATGAAGTTCCAAACAGTTTGAGAATTAAAAATCCGGGAATCGGTCAGCGACACTGGCCGACACCGGTTTTGAAGATTTTCAACTTAATCACAGAAAATTCCAGAAAATCATAGAAAATCCAAAATATTAGAAAACGATGTTTAAAACTAAAATCGGTCGAATCGGATAACCAGAATGTCTAAAACAAGTAAAACTCTGAGATCGAGTCCCCGGCTCAGACTAAGGCTGACTCCGAGTTCACCGATCCAAATCCAAGGCAAAACAATCATATAAGGAATTCATAATACAGAATAAATACAGGAAACAAATCGAAAAAATACGATCGAAAATCTGAATACGCCACTAAGTACGTATTCCGGGAACGGGGTATTACAATCCACCCACCTTACAAAAATTGCGTCCTCGCAATTTCATTAAGGGGTGAAATGAACACAAAGGGGACAAAGGCTGGAATAAAGGGCTCATAAAACCAAAACAGGGAATAAGATGAATACAGGAAGGATCAGGATGGACAATGAAAGAATGACAAGAGAAAAACATTTAGAATGATAATCAACTCAAATGCAAGATATGGGGTAGGGGTTACCATGATATCCCTAAGGCTCCTGATCTGGATACTGGTCTTCACACTCTGCTGTATCGTCTGGCGCCTCTGCTGCCATGATGTGAACTTGACCTCTACCTTGATCTGCTCTAGGCCTCATTCCCCTCTGCTGATGATCATACCGTTGAGGAGGAAATGGAACTCTTCGATCAACAGGTTCAGGGTTCCTCCTCAGTGGCGGTGCTGGAAATGCTGGGGCTAGATGTGCTGGAGCTGGAAGAGCTGGTCTAACTGGTGCCGCCTGTCCAAACTTTCTGTACTGGCAATCCCTGAGCGTATGACTCCCTTTCCCACATGCCAAACATAATCCATTGGCCACTCGACAATCCCTCTTATAATGTCCGGGCCTGTGGCAGAAGTTGCATACAATCTGAGACAGAGGAGGTTGGAATGGTCTCTTCATCATCGGGCCATGGGTTGCCCTATCTGCATCCTCCTCATCCATCAACTCAAAAGGCCTCTTCTTGGCCTGATTCCCCATCTGGTTCACTTTCTTCTTCTCCAGTCCACGCTCTACTTCCCGAGCTATGGTAAGGACTTCTGAATAAGTCTTCAGCTGTTGGGGCATCAAGAATACTTGTATGTCCATTTGTAGTCCCTGCTGAAATCTGCTTGCCCGCTTCTCCTCATCCGTCACCATATACGGGGCAAAGCGGCTAAGTCGGAGAAATTCCGCGGCATACTCATCCACGGACCTATCCCGTTGCTGAAGTCTGATGAACTGCTCTTCCATGTCTTTCTGAGCTGTGACAGGGAAGAATCTGCTATAAAAACTCTTGGAGAATGTGTCCCAAGTGACAGGCTTCTTCAGTCTGGCCTCTTCAGCAAGCCACCAAGTTCTAGCAACATCTTTCAACTGAATCTTGGCGACCTCAACTTGGTTCTCCTTTGGTACCCTGGCTGCATTCAGCAGATCTGTGGTATCCGTCAACCATTGTTCAGCATCCAATGGTTTCTCTTCACCCGTGAATATAGCTGGCTGCAGCCGTCTGAAATCTGATATATTCCCCGCCTCTGTCCCTTAGGTGCTGCTATCTCTTGCCGGAGAAGCTCGGTCTGCTGCTGCTGGTTCTCCATCATCATCTGGATAACCCTCAATATATCCACATTCTCTCCCGCTGCTCCATTCGATGCTGGTCCAGAGTTGCTACGACCCGATCTTCTATCCATGCCTAGTTGATGAAGAATGACTGGAAAGTGATGGAAAAAATGGAAGGATTTCAGGATATGAAGGAAGGAACCAAGAAGAACTAGATAATCAAGAAGGACTAGATGACTTTGTACATTGTAGTTGGCATTAGCAAATTACTAGAATTTGCCGCTTGATTGTACTATAGGTGGGAGAGCCTAAGCTCTGATACCAACCTGTAACGCCCCGATTCCACGGATACGGGGACGTCACTGCAACGTATATACGTAGGTCAGAAAGTGCCCCCACGTATATACGCTAAGCATAAAAGTACAAGCAAGGGATCAGAGTACAACACAAAGCGTGGTATACATACACATGCCAACATAAAAGGTACATATACAAAGTCATCACAGTGTATGATAAACATTACATATTACATATGTCTTTTATCACAACCAAGTCCAAAAGTAAAATATACAATAAGATACCAAAAAGCTCACGAGTAGGATGAAGATCCCGTGAGTCAAAAGAGGAGTCTGGCACGAAGGAAGTAGAGCTAGTCTGCCTGCTCACTAAAGAAAGCTCGATCTACTGTGGACAGCTCCACTTCGATCCAAGCTTCAACCTGAACATACAAATCCAAGGGAGTCAGGACCTCCCAACAATGAACAGGCTACAGCCAAATGGCTAAGTGACAAGAGTAGAAAGGTTAGAACACAAGTAAGGCAGATATGAACAAGTGAATCATAAAACAGGAAATCCAGGTTAAAACTGATTATAAGCAAGATTGATTGTATACGCTTAAGTCACGGTCCCATGAGACTAATACATCGAAGGAATAATCCAAACAAGGAAACCCTCATCTATATACCTTTATCTCATGCCACAGAAATCCAAGCGTATAGAATCAGAGTTGCAAATCATATGAAAGTCAAACAGGAATACATAACAAGAATACTAAGAATCATAACTAGAAACATAACTGGAATAACGGGAATCATAATAAGTATCACAACTGGAAACATAACTGGAATCATGACTGGAATATCAAGAATCATAATAAGATCCATAACGGTTATCAATTATTATTATAACTCGTCTAACTCATATATCTAGGTATGTGTCTCGGTATCGATCCCAACCCACATACATCCATATATAAGAAAGTCGAGGGTTGTTATCGGAAGCTGATGGAGAACTGATATAGCTTCTTATAGTAGTTCCCATACACCTGGGACCAGTTTTGGAGGCCCAAAGTCCCCTAACAGTAATCTGTGGGCCCAAAGTCCCACTAACAGTACCGCCAATATGTCATATTCCCATACTATAAGCAAGATATCATTCCGGCATCCATCACTTCCTCCCATACCCATACAAGTTGTAGCTTATTAAGATTATCAGGTTACGGGAATAAACAGTCATAACAGTAATAGCCCTACAGATTCAAGAGGTGGCCCCCACAGATTCAAGAGGTGGCCCCCACCGTGAGGTGTGGCACTTTGTTCCATGTGGCACTTTGTTCTGAAGGGGTGGATTCTAGAGGTGGCCCCCACCGAGTATGGTGTGGCACTTAGTTCCATAAAACAAGACAGGATTCCCGTAAACATAATAATTACAAAGTCAGGTGTATCATGCTTGGTTTTAAAAGATAGCATGACAAGGTGGTGATATATCACAAGCAATAAAACATAACAATAGATTGATAATAGGCCGGGTCAGTCATGTTATAACAATAGGGTTTGCCAAGTAGTGGCATGCCAGGTGGTCAAGTGATAACACATTGGAGGTCAGGTGATATACATGTGTTAAAAGGAAACATGAAACTGATAGTTCTGAATTATGGTAAGACAAGTGGAAACATAGGGACAATGCAGAGTTCGACGACCTCGAAGGGTCCGCCACGCATGGTATACGATAAGGAGTAAGAACATCACTGGCAAGATACAAGTATAAGAATGAAACAAACAGTTGCATGGCAATACATAAACATAGAAATATGAGGTAACTAGAGGTTATATACTTCAAGTAATAGGTCATGAAGTACAATATACAAACATATAACCGAAGCATAAGATCCAAATTTAAGATAGTAATTAACTGTAACAGACAGCCAAAGTTAGTCGACTAAGGTCAAGGGAGTAGTCGACTAATAGAAGGGTTAGTCGACTAACAGTAGGGTCTAGTCGACTAAAACTGTGTAACAGAGAGTTGGGTTTCTGATTCAGGAAATGTTAGTCGACTAGGTTAGAAGGGGTAGTCGACTAATAGAAGGGTCAAGTCGACTAACAGACACTTAAGTCGACTAAATCTGTGAAACAGAGAGTTGGGTTTGGTTTCAGGAAAAGGGTAGTCGACTAGGGTCAAGGTGTAGTCGACTAATAGGGATCTATAGTCGACTAATAAATAAGATGAGTCGACTAAAACTGTGGATCAGAAAAGGTTACGTTTCAATCTAAGGGTCTCTAGTCGACTAGGTTCTAGGTCAAGTCGACTAAAACTGGTCAAAAACAGAACGCAGAACAGAATTCGCTGGTTGCGTTTGATGGTCTAAAAATGTGATTTTTATGGCATATGAACACAAGATAGGAGGATACAAGTATACTAGGAATGAAACAAGTCTTGGTGAGTAAAAATACTCACTTGGATTGGTTATGTGAAGCTTGATCCAAGGTGATAAATCCGACGAAGAGAGAGATGATCCCCAATCCAAAGGAAGTAGCTTGATTGAGGTTGAAGATGAAGATCTTGTTGATGCTTGAGGTGGAGATGATGACCTAGATGATGCCCTTGAGGTTGGTGGTGGATGTTGAGATGAAGGAGGATTTTGGAGAAGGGGATTTCTTTGTGGAAGTGAAGAAAAAAAGAAGGAAATGTAATGGAAAGTTTATATATGATTTGTGATTTGTGAAGGAGGTGTAATTGAGATGGAAGAGAGGGGGTTTTGTGTAAATGGGGAAGCATGAGGTGTCACTTGACCAATCATGGCCGGCCAAGTGGAGGGGTGAGGTGGAGGTTAGGTGAAGATATTTTGAGATGGAAGAGTGTGGAAGAAAATGGATTTTGGAAAAGATTAGGAATTTGGGAAATTGGAAATCTCTTTGGCTTGTGAAGGAAGGAAAGGAAAATAGAGAAAAGGAAAATGGTAGAGAAATGATAAAGAGAAGATATTTTCTCTTGGACTCAAGATGAAACTGTTGAATAGACAGATACCCGGGTTAAAGTCAAAGATGTGGAAATCATTTCGGAAAATGCCGGAATCGTCCGAAATTCAAGTATCTCGGATCGACTCGAAATAATTATCAAAAATCAATAATAATATATGAAGACCAATAGTGAAATCCGTTTTAAGAATTACTTTATAGTTTTAAAACTAAAAATCCCGGAATCAGTTATCTACCGACTCCGATGGAATTTTCATAAAATCATAAAATTCTCAGAAAAAGAATGTAAGTAAGAAATATGATTCTAAGTAATTATGTCTAAAGGGTCATCATGAAGTTCCAAACAGTTTGAGAATTAAAAATCCGGGAATCGGTCAGCGACACTGGCCGACACCGGTTTTGAAGATTTTCAACTTAATCACAGAAAATTCTAAAAAATCATAGAAAATCCAAAATATTAGAAAACGATATTTAAAACTAAAATCGGTCGAATCGGATAACCAGAATGTCTAAAACAAGTAAAACTCTGAGATCGAGTCCCCGGCTCAGACTAAGGCTGACTCCGAGTTCACCGATCCAAATCCAAGGCAAAACAATCATATAAGGAATTCATAATACAGAATAAATACAGGAAACAAATCGAAAAAATACGATCGAAAATCTGAATACGCCACTAAGTACGTATTCCGGGAACGGGGTATTACAATCCACCCACCTTACAAAAATTGCGTCCTCGCAATTTCATTAAGGGGTGAAATGAACACAAAGGGGACAAAGGCTGGAATAAAGGGCTCATAAAACCAAAACAGGGAATAAGATGAATACAGGAAGGATCAGGATGGACAATGAAAGAATGACAAGAGAAAAACATTTAGAATGATAATCAACTCAAATGCAAGATATGGGGTAGGGGTTACCATGATATCCCTAAGGCTCCTGATCTGGATACTAGTCTTCACACTCTGCTGTATCGTCTGGCGCCTCTGCTGCCATGATGTGAACTTGACCTCTACCTTGATCTGCTCTAGGCCTCATTCCCCTCTGCTGATGATCATACCGTTGAGGAGGAAATGGAACTCTTCGATCAACAGGTTCAGGGTTCCTCCTCAGTGGCGGTGCAGGAAATGCTGGGGCTAGATGTGCTGGAGCTGGAAGAGCTGGTCTAACTGGTGCCGCCTGTCCAAACTTTCTGTACTGGCAATCCCTGAGCGTATGACTCCCTTTCCCACATGCCAAACATAATCCATTGGCCACTCGACAATCCCTCTTATAATGTCCGGGCCTGTGGCAGAAGTTGCATACAATCTGAGACAGAGGAGGTTGGAATGGTCTCTTCATCATCGGGCCATGGGTTGCCCTATCTGCATCCTCCTCATCCATCAACTCAAAAGGCCTCTTCTTGGCCTGATTCCCCATCTGGTTCACTTTCTTCTTCTCCAGTCCACGCTCTACTTCCCGAGCTATGGTAAGGACTTCTGAATAAGTCTTCAGCTGTTGGGGCATCAAGAATACTTGTATGTCCATTTGTAGTCCCTGCTGAAATCTGCTTGCCCGCTTCTCCTCATCCGTCACCATATACGGGGCAAAGCGGCTAAGTCGGAGAAATTCCGCGGCATACTCATCCACGGACCTATCCCGTTGCTGAAGTCTGATGAACTGCTCTTCCATGTCTTTCTGAGCTGTGACAGGGAAGAATCTGCTATAAAAACTCTTAGAGAATGTGTCCCAAGTGACAGGCTTCTTCAGTCTGGCCTCTTCAGCAAGCCACCAAGTTCTAGCAACATCTTTCAACTGAATCTTGGCGACCTCAACTTGGTTCTCCTTTGGTACCCTGGCTGCATTCAGCAGATCTGTGGTATCCGTCAACCATTGTTCAGCATCCAATGGTTTCTCTTCACCCGTGAATATAGCTGGCTGCAGCCGTCTGAAATCTGATATATTCCCCGGCCTCTGTCCCTTAGGTGCTGCTATCTCTTGCCGGAGAAGCTCGGTCTGCTGCTGCTGGTTCTCCATCATCATCTGGATAACCCTCAATATATCCACATTCTCTCCCGCTGCTCCATTCGATGCTGGTCCAGAGTTGCTACGACCCGATCTTCTATCCATGCCTAGTTGATGAAGAATGACTGGAAAGTGATGGAAAAAATGGAAGGATTTCAGGATATGAAGGAAGGAACCAAGAAGAACTAGATAATCAAGAAGGACTAGATGACTTTGTACATTGTAGTTGGCATTAGCAAATTACTAGAATTTGCCGCTTGATTGTACTATAGGTGGGAGAGCCTAAGCTCTGATACCAACCTGTAACGCCCCGATTCCACGGATACGGGGACGTCACTGCAACGTATATACGTAGGTCAGAAAGTGCCCCACGTATATACGCTAAGCATAAAAGTACAAGCAAGGGATCAGAGTACAACACAAAGCGTGGTATACATACACATGCCAACATAAAAGGTACATATACAAAGTCATCACAGTGTATGATAAACATTACATATTACATATGTCTTTTATCACAACCAAGTCCAAAAGTAAAATATACAATAAGATACCAAAAAGCTCACGAGTAGGATGAAGATCCCGTGAGTCAAAAGAGGAGTCTGGCACGAAGGAAGTAGAGCTAGTCTGCCTGCTCACTAAAGAAAGCTCGATCTACTGTGGACAGCTCCACTTCGATCCAAGCTTCAACCTGAACATACAAATCCAAGGGAGTCAGGACCTCCCAACAATGAACAGGCTACAGCCAAATGGCTAAGTGACAAGAGTAGAAAGGTTAGAACACAAGTAAGGCAGATATGAACAAGTGAATCATAAAACAAGAAATCCAGGTTAAAACTGATTATAAGCAAGATTGATTGTATACGCTTAAGTCACGGTCCCATGAGACTAATACATCGAAGGAATAATCCAAACAAGGAAACCCTCATCTATATACCTTTATCTCATGCCACAGAAATCCAAGCGTATAGAATCAGAGTTGCAAATCATATGAAAGTCAAACAGGAATACATAACAAGAATACTAAGAATCATAACTAGAAACATAACTGGAATAACGGGAATCATAATAAGTATCACAACTGGAAACATAACTGGAATCATGACTGGAATATCAAGAATCATAATAAGATCCATAACGGTTATCAATTATTATTATAACTCGTCTAACTCATATATCTAGGTATGTGTCTCGGTATCGATCCCAACCCACATACATCCATATATAAGAAAGTCGAGGGTTGTTATCGGAAGCTGATGGAGAACTGATATAGCTTCTTATAGTAGTTCCCATACACCTGGGACCAGTTTTGGAGGCCCAAAGTCCCCCTAACAGTAATCTGTGGGCCCAAAGTCCCACTAACAGTACCGCCAATATGTCATATTCCCATACTATAAGCAAGATATCATTCCGGCATCCATCACTTCCTCCCATACCCATACAAGTTGTAGCTTATTAAGATTATCAGGTTACGGGAATAAACAGTCATAACAGTAATAGCCCTACAGATTCAAGAGGTGGCCCCCACAGATTCAAGAGGTGGCCCCCACCGTGAGGTGTGGCACTTTGTTCCATGTGGCACTTTGTTCTGAAGGGGTGGATTCTAGAGGTGGCCCCCACCGAGTATGGTGTGGCACTTAGTTCCATAAAACAAGACAGGATTCCCGTAAACATAATAATTACAAAGTCAGGTGTATCATGCTTGGTTTTAAAAGATAGCATGACAAGGTGGTGATATATCACAAGCAATAAAACATAACAATAGATTGATAATAGGCCGGGTCAGTCATGTTATAACAATAGGGTTTTGCCAAGTAGTGGCATGCCAGGTGGTCAAGTGATAACACATTGGAGGTCAGGTGATATACATGTGTTAAAAGGAAACATGAAACTGATAGTTCTGAATTATGGTAAGACAAGTGGAAACATAGGGACAATGCAGAGTTCGACGACCTCGAAGGGTCCGCCACGCATGGTATACGATAAGAAGTAAGAACATCACTGGCAAGATACAAGTATAAGAATGAAACAAACAGTTGCATGGCAATACATAAACATAGAAATATGAGGTAACTAGAGGTTATATACTTCAAGTAATAGGTCATGAAGTACAATATACAAACATATAACCGAAGCATAAGATCCAAATTTAAGATAGTAATTAACTGTAACAGACAGCCAAAGTTAGTCGACTAAGGTCAAGGGAGTAGTCGACTAATAGAAGGGTTAGTCGACTAACAGTAGGGTCTAGTCGACTAAAACTGTGTAACAGAGAGTTGGGTTTCTGATTCAGGAAATGTTAGTCGACTAGGTTAGAAGGGGTAGTCGACTAATAGAAGGGTCAAGTCGACTAACAGACACTTAAGTCGACTAAATCTGTGAAACAGAGAGTTGGGTTTGGTTTCAGGAAAAGGGTAGTCGACTAGGGTCAAGGCGTAGTCGACTAATAGGGATCTATAGTCGACTAATAAATAAGATGAGTCGACTAAAACTGTGGATCAGAAAAGGTTACGTTTCAATCTAAGGGTCTCTAGTCGACTAGGTTCTAGGTCAAGTCGACTAAAACTGGTCAAAAACAGAACGCAGAACAGAATTCGCTGGTTGCGTTTGATGGTCTAAAAATGTGATTTTTATGGCATATGAACACAAGATAGGAGGATACAAGTATACTAGGAATGAAACAAGTCTTGGTGAGTAAAAATACTCACTTGGATTGGTTATGTGAAGCTTGATCCAAGGTGATAAATCCGACGAAGAGAGAGATGATCCCAATCCAAAGGAAGTAGCTTGATTGAGGTTGAAGATGAAGATCTTGTTGATGCTTGAGGTGGAGATGATGACCTAGATGATGCCCTTGAGGTTGGTGGTGGATGTTGAGATGAAGGAGGATTTTGGAGAAGGGGATTTCTTTGTGGAAGTGAAGAAAAAAAGAAAGGAAATGTAATGGAAAGTTTATATATGATTTGTGATTTGTGAAGGAGGTGTAATTGAGATGGAAGAGAGGGGGTTTTGTGTAAATGGGGAAGCATGAGGTGTCACTTGACCAATCATGGCCGGCCAAGTGGAGGGGTGAGGTGGAGGTTAGGTGAAGATATTTTGAGATGGAAGAGTGTGGAAGAAAATGGATTTTGGAAAAGATTAGGAATTTGGGAAATTGGAAATCTCTTTGGCTTGTGAAGGAAGGAAAGGAAAATAGAGAAAAGGAAAATGGTAGAGAAATGATAAAGAGAAGATATTTTCTCTTGGACTCAAGATGAAACTGTTGAATAGACAGATACCCGGGTTAAAGTCAAAGATGTGGAAATCATTTCGGAAAATGCCGGAATCGTCCGAAATTCAAGTATCTCGGATCGACTCGAAATAATTATCAAAAATCAATAATAATATATGAAGACCAATAGTGAAATCCGTTTTAAGAATTACTTTATAGTTTTAAAACTAAAAATCCCGGAATCAGTTATCTACCGACTCCGATGGAATTTTCATAAAATCATAAAATTCTCAGAAAAAGAATGTAAGTAAGAAATATGATTCTAAGTAATTATGTCTAAAGGGTCATCATGAAGTTCCAAACAGTTTGAGAATTAAAAATCCGGGAATCGGTCAGCGACACTGGCCGACACCGGTTTTGAAGATTTTCAACTTAATCACAGAAAATTCCAGAAAATCATAGAAAATCCAAAATATTAGAAAACGATGTTTAAAACTAAAATCGGTCGAATCGGATAACCAGAATGTCTAAAACAAGTAAAACTCTGAGATCGAGTCCCCGGCTCAGACTAAGGCTGACTCCGAGTTCACCGATCCAAATCCAAGGCAAAACAATCATATAAGGAATTCATAATACAGAATAAATACAGGAAACAAATCGAAAAAATACGATCGAAAATCTGAATACGCCACTAAGTACGTATTCCGGGAACGGGGTATTACACCTAAACTCGGCACCACCTTCATTAATGTATTCATGAAAGCGGGGGGTGACTTTCCGGTCGATTTCCGTCCACTTGGGTGGATTCATTCCACTGACAAGTACTGGTGGGGCAAGATGGTGAGCTTTGTCCTTGCCGATCTTGGAGGTCTGTTGGAGCATGTGGAATTGTACCAAGCGGTTAGGGCCGTGCAGTATGGCATTCCACCGAGTTCTCAAAATTTCTTTGGGATCCTGGAGCGTTACAATCCTCTGACGGGGGCATTCTTTACTCCGGTCGGAGAGATGGGTCTTGCCCTGCATGAGTTGCACGAAGTCTCAGGGCTGGTAATGGGGGACACTCCCTACGAGGAATACGTCCCAACCTCTGAGGAGCTTCACCTTTTGAAGAAAGAGTTTCCTCGGGTGTACGAGACTTATTGGGAGGTGTTATGTCACTTCCACATTTGCGGCCAGATAACCTCTTAGAGGACGAGGGGAGTTAAGCAGCTGTCTTGGGCAAGCTACCTGTTTAATGGTGTCAATCAGAAGGACCAACCAGTGACCCGACTAGCTCCCAGCTCCGACGAAGAGATTGCCGACAGGATCAAGGCTTCTGTAGACTCCTACACCACAGAGTCGAACGAGGATACTTTCAAACCTGACACGGTTTTTGAAAGTTTCCACCACCAAGCCTGGACCCCTATCTCCAATCGGGCACTGTTAGCGGGCTTCTTAATGTTGTGGTTGAAGCGCTGTGTGGTGCCGACACTGCCACATGAAGTAATCGTTGCTGATGTGGTGTATCCGGCGGTGCTCTTGTCTTATGGTAAGTCCATAGCCCTCCTCCCGGCCATGGCGGCCGGTATTCAAAGCGGGTTGCGGGCCTTAGCTCAGAGTCTATGCAGGGTAGAGAAGGTTGTCGACTCCCAAGGTGAGCCGATTATTGACTCAGAGGGGAGGCCGACGGTAAAGCGTCCCAACACTCGGGTTGAACTTCCCTACACGTACCTAATGGCTTGGTACGTTATGCACTATCCCCCCTGATGACACCTGTGTCTTGGTGTGAGGGGTTTATCCCTTTCGTACAGCGGTTGGAGAGTTCAAGCTGGTGTAATACTTATATATATTTCATTCGGAAGTGCATTCTAGCTGCTTCGAACTACCAGCTCAATCGCTGCTTCCCCGAGATTACTGGTGCATCTTATGGGGATCAATTTGCTGACCTGATTGGTTCAGATAACTTCATAAGGCTATCGTCGGGAGTTTTCTGGTGGCTGATCAATAATCGGCCTTGGTATGTGCTCTTTCGACAAGGGAATTCGTGCATGATCGAGCCATACATGCCGAATCGCTTCGCCCGACAGTTCGGCTATGATCAGTTATACGTCGGCAACCCCAATGCTCAACTCGCCTTCAGTGGGAATTTGTTTGAAGGTGCTCGAGCTTGGTATTATAGCATGGTTGGAGGGACGGAAGCACTTTTTCGTCTGCCTCCCAAGGGACCGAAAGGCTGTACCAGCCTTAGCTTCTGCACCTGGTACTTCCAAGCCAACCAAATGCCTGACTTCTCACCAGAGTACTCATGCATTGAGAGTATCAATGCTTCTTATGAAGCAAAGTCGGCGTCCAAAAAGCGCTCGCGAGGCGTCGATGAATATCGGGCGGCTCAAAAGGAGGCCAGAAGGGTGTCAAGGGGGGAGCCGAGAGCAGCAAAGGGTCGACATGCAGTACATAAGCGTCCTCAGGGCTCTACTTCCATCGTTGAGCCTGCCCCCAAGAAGGCCCGGAGAGACTTGACGGGCAAAGTTTCCTTGTCCGAGGCCATCCCTTCTGGTGTTGAGGAGCAGAGGGAAGAAGAGGAGGAGGATAGTGCCCCTCTTGTTCGCACTCGTGGATTGCGCAGCAGGGGCCCCGCATTTTTAGAAGAAGAGGAACTTGCTGACGAACCCACCACCGCTGACGAACCCACCTCAGCTGATGAAGCAGAGCAGCTCGAAGTTGACCTGATGAGCAGGGATGACGTTGAGATTCTAGGGGTCTCAACTCAGCCTGGGTCTTCTTCAGCTCAAGAGAGGAGGGATGAGGCACAACAGCCCGGGTCCCCTGGTATTTTATTGTCCAGCTCACGGGTAATTGACCCCAGCCCTACTACTGGGGTATTTGGCGGCAAGGCCCCGATTGTTGAGGCTTCTCACGTTGAACTATCGTCCTCATCATCCGGAGAGGGTAGATATGATTCAGGTGATGAGGTCGATTTTGGCGATGAACCTGTTCTTCCGGATCCGAGTAAATTCTCACATATCTCAGAGGAGGAGATATATGGGCGTGATCTGGTGACGGCGTCACCACCAGCGGCAGTTGCTTCTGCTGAAGGTACTCTTTCCGCCGTTTTGTTAACCTAGCTCCTCTTTTTAACTAGGGAAAAGAATTTGACGTTTTCTTTTCCTTTTGATTTCATATTGCAGGGCTAGTCGTGGTTAGTGATTGAGATTTTACCTGCACACAAAATAAAGTATTTTAGATTTAGAACAAAATGTGCAAGTGCTCAATTCGAATCCACGGTAGCAGTGGCTATGCGGGTCGTGATCCTCAGGGAGAGACTAGCGATAGAAGCGTTTGTAAGTTATCTCTAAAAATTATTTTCTTTAAGTTAACAAAAAGAATAGTTAAAGTTAAGTTAGGAAGAAGGCGGTAGATTATGAAGATGGAGGATTAGAGGTGGTATTTATAATGAGATGAGAAAGGAAGAATTGGGAGATGGTGATTTAATCTACAAAAATAAAAGAAAAGAAAAGAACTCTTACCTTAACTTGGTTGAGGAAATATGTGAAAACCTTACATGTTCTACCTAGCTTTGGAGGCATTAAACCCATAAACCATAGGATCGAACTCAGTCCCCTATTCGCATTATATCATCAAGTTAGGCAAGTATGAAGTGATACAGACCTTGAGGAGGAGAACATCTCCATGAAGTATCGTTGGCACTCGCAAAGACTCGTTATACTTGTGCTTCGGAAATCACATGCATGCTCATCAATCAACCAACAGAGATAAAAATAGAAAAAGAGAAGAAAACGAAAAGGAATATAAAGCAATGAACAAAAGAAAAATATTACCTTTACTGCTTTTAATCAATGGCAGAGAAGAGGAAGGTACATCGGTGTCACGCTCAACATAAGCCTCTCTCTCTCTCTTAAAGAAATAAAAATTACAAAAGAAAAACCTAACTACAAACTGGAAAAAACCTAAAAACCCTAGCTTTGGCCCTGTACTGCGCTGGACGCTCTTCTCGGTTGCACTGCAGGGGGTATTTATAGGAGCAGAAGGAGGTAGAGTCCCAACACAACTCTCCCACGAAAACGGGTATCTGGATTTGACAGGATTGCCGCGAAAACGCGGCTTAGGCCGCGTTTCCGCGGCCTTATGGGGGCGGCTGGCCACGCGCTTTGGCGCGTGGCCTCCCCTGGTCCGTCCATCTGGGTGTTTCCTTTTGGAAGTTGAATCTCGGCTCTTCATCTTTGGATTTGGATATAACTTGGGAAGCAAGTTACCTAGATCCCAAATCTTTTTCACGAATTTCCTTCTCTTCTTTTAGCTTTTATCCTCATCCCGCAAGTGTTTAGGGTTGAATAGAAGTCTATCCTTCCCTCTTCTTTAATATTTGCAACTTTGGCCCTTGTGTATTTGCACTTTTGACAATTGATATTTGCACTTTTGCACTTGGGCTTGAATATGGGCTTTTGGGCTTCTTTTAGGCTTTATTTATTATTAAAATAAGAACTCAAGGCCTGCACACAATAAATCACAGAATATTAATAAATGTGCAGAATTATATGAATAAATATGAAAATGTGATGGTAAATATGATGATAAAAATGCACTTTTCACTACCAATCACACCCCACACTTATCTTTTTGCTCGTCCTCAAGTAAAAATCAAAGAGAAAAAGAAAAGAAAAATTAATCTAACCTAACTCACTTTCGTAGGAATCACGGTTGCACTTAGCATATGCAACAAGCCGTTAAACCTCTAGGTTACCCTAGAGGACGAGTGTTGTCTCGTGAGAGTTTTCAGCGGATTACACCCACAAAATCCATAAAAAGGAAATATTTGAAATACTTTTGAAAGACTAAGTAATCTATAAGTTTTTAGGATCCTCATTTTTATTCATTCTTAGACTTAGTCTTTATAAAGTAAATTGTTTTCATTTTTAAGTAAGGATCAAAATTGAATTTTGTGTATAGTCTTTTTCATTACCAAAATCATATGCATCCTTATGAATTTTTACTAGGAATTCCTTAACTTGGACTTTCATGCCTCTTTATTTGTAAAATTTTTTTTTAATATGTATAACGCATCTAATTTTCTTTCGTATAAGCATCAAGGCTTCTTGAGGCCCTCATACCTAACTAATTGGCTATTAGATGTGTTATTACATATAAAAGTAATTTTTCTTAGTTTAGGCTTTCTAATCCACCCATGTAGTGAACTTAAAGTCGATGACTCCCAAACCGGTCGGCTTTAGGGCACCAGGTGAGAAAACACCCCGCGGACTCAAATTCGAGTGAACTAGGCCACAAAACTAAGGACTTTATTTGTAAACTCACCTTTAGGAGTGAATACTTATGCTTCTTGAGGCACATGTATCCAGCTTAATTGGTGATTTTTTTTTTTAATTTTTTTTATGAGGTACAAGGGTCTTTGTCTTAGAATCCTAGATATGCATTAGGTATGCACATTTCATTAAGGTAAAAATTAAGACTAACTACTTATTCAATTTCTCCTCCTATACCTAAAAATTAAACAATTTATTTATTTTGACCAAGTTTTTAGAAATCCTAATCATGATTTTCCTAATCCTTAAAACTAACTTAGATTTCTTTCAAAAGATAAGTCAAAATATTGTCCTTTTTATAATTATTTTTTTTAGAATTTTTTTTTTAATTAGCAAATTTTTTTTTTTGGTTAGTTTCTACCTATGTTAGTATGTTAGTAAAGCCCACCCCCACACTTATCTCATGCATTGTCCTCAATGTATGAATGAATGCATATATGCATGAAAAAGAACAAAGGAAGGCAGAAGTTACCTTAAGGTGGTGGTTCCGGTGGTGGTCTAATTGGTCCACGAAAGGCGGCCCAATCAAGATAATGTGGTAGTTCACGGGACCTACCTTTATTGACCTCTTTTTTATTTACATATTTACAGTCCCCAGAATGAATAGGATCATGGAAGATCCTCTCGTGAAACTTACTCCCTTTACATGACCAGTCCTGAAAAATCATCACAGAGGCATGGTCTATACCTATGTCCAACAAAAGAATGTGACTTGGTAGAATGGTTGACTTGGACTCAAGAATGATAGGTTCAGGAACGAATACCGACTCAGGAAAGAAACTTAAATCAAGTAAGGGTTCAAGAGTCGAGCTTGGTTCAAGGAGTGTGTCCAAGTTAAGAAGTTGAAACTCAAGTCCACAATCATCTTCCCACAATGGAATGTGACTCAATATTGGTGATTCAAGTTCAGGAATGATAGGTGTGGGAATCAAAACTGACTCTAAAATATACCTAAGTCGGGTAACAAAACAGGAGTCAATAATGATTCGGGAATTTGAACTTGATCATAGATTTGAGAATCTAGGTCACATATTTCATTAGGTTCAATCTCATAAAAATGAGAACTTGCCAATTTGTCAATGGGACTTTCAAAAGTATGAAATTGGTCAAGTTCAATATGATGATCATCAAAAATGGGTGATTCAATTTCATGATCTATGGGTACAGGAATAAATGTTGGCTCAGAAAATTGGTTCAAATTGGGTAAGGATACTGGAGTCAACATAGATTCGAAGATGAAAACTGAATCGTAAAGTTGGGGATCGGGTTCACATTCACAATATAATTCAATCTCATTGAAATTAAAACTAGCCAATTTGTCCAAGGATTGGGATTGAGCAAGTTCATATTAATGTGATGAAATTGAATTTTGATCAAGGTCTTCTAGACAGAATGATTCTTGGTTTCTATCAACTTGCTCAAGAATGTTGGAAAGTTTAAAAATTGATTATTCATTATATCTTGCAACCGATCCACTTTTTCTTCTAACCCATGAATAGATCAATGGTGGACTGAAACCTTGGTGATGTGGGAAGAAACGTATATGAAGATAATGGTTGAACAGGTGGTTGACCATATGGCTCAGGGGTATTGAATCCCCATTGACTCTGTGAAG
Organism: Agave tequilana; assembly: GCA_038442645.1. NCBI lineage: Eukaryota > Viridiplantae > Streptophyta > Magnoliopsida > Asparagales > Asparagaceae > Agave > Agave tequilana. The sequence goes on from JAVJIF010026546.1 coordinate 37,109, forward strand.
AGTAGTGATGATTATTCCAATCTTGTTCATAGTATTGGGACTGGGGCATGTAATGATTCAGATAAGACCAATCTGGCACACTAGGTTGGTCAAAGTTATGATATGCCGGGTTGGTAATATCCGAATAAGAGGTTGGTGTGTAATATGGATTAAAATTGGAAAAATTATTATTGTATGCCATATCACACAAACACAAACAAAAGAAAAAGAAAAAACAAATAAACAAACAAAAAAAAAAAATTCTAACCTAAGTTAGGGTAGACCTATGACCTAGACGACTCCTAACTGGTTAGACTGTCCACGGGAGGTAGGGTGCAGACTTTGACCACAAGTTAATCAGCCAGGTCAGGGCAAGATTGGTGGGAGGTTTTCCGTCAAAGACGTTCCTTAATTAAATAACCAACAATCTTCGGGCTTTCGGCCCTCAATCCCCTTCCTAGACACTGATTTGGCAGGAGTCAACTTCCAGCACTGTTCCCCCTTAGGATAATCTCCTAATTGAGTCCGAGAAGTCCCTAGGGCCAACGTCTAGTCAATTTTTAATTAGGGTTAGGGTTGTGAGTGCTCGGAATATGATTTTTGGGCCAAGGAAGGGTGATGAAATCCACACCTTATCTTGTTAATGGGTTATGCCCTTAAGATATTTTTGTGCAAGTGTACAAGATATGTAAATAAGATTCACTCAAAGCATGAAAATCAACCAAGAGATGAGTCCTATTCTACATGCAATGCGTACGTACCTTGCTCCAGCACTCTTCAACAGTAAAATAAAGTAATTGAAAAGACACGTGCCTAATATGCAAACGTCTAATCAATTTTTATCATTAACAATAAATATTTTACTGTTGAATTAATTAGCAGTAAGCAGGGTTATCACAGAACAAAATTTAACAGAGAAGTACACAGATATTGCCAGTTTCAGAAACCTGCAAAAATTTCAGTCAGTAGTCCTCTGCTACTGCCGCAGATCCGCGACTATTGCCGCGTTTGCGCGGCAAAGTAGCAGGCTCTGCTGCTCTGCCTTCGAGGGCAGAGGCACAGAGTTGCTATATGTCCACTTTTGCTATTGTTTTTCTGTTCTCCAAACCTGCAAACAGAAAAGAATAAAAGAATTAGTTAATAATTTTTTTTTATTATTAGAGAATAACTTACCGTCCCTCCCTGGCAACGGCGCCAAAATTTTGATTGAGATTTTACCTGCACACAAAATAAAGTATTTTAGATTTAGAACAAAATGTGCAAGTACTCAATTCGAATCCGCGGTAGCAGTGGCTATGCGGGTCGTGATCCTCAGGGAGAGACTAGCGATAGAAGCGTTTGTAAGTTATCTCTAAAATTATTTTCTTTAAGTTAACAAAAAGAATAGTTAAAGTTAAGTTAGGAAGAAGGCGGTAGATTATGAAGATGGAGGATTAGAGGTGGTATTTATAATAAGATGAGAAAGAAAGAATTGGGAGATGGTGATTTAATCTACAAAAATAAAAGAAAAGAAAAGAACTCTTACCTTAACTTGGTTGAGGAAATATGTGAAAACCTTACATGTTCTACCTTGCTTTGGAGGCGTTCAACGCATAAACCATAGGATCGAACTCAGTCCCCTATTCACATTATATCATCAAGCTGGGCAAGTATGAAGTGATACGGACCTTGAGGAGGAGAACATCTCCATGAAGTATCGTTGGCACTCGCAAAGACTCGTTATACTTGTGCTTCAGAAATCACTTGCATGCTCATCAATCAACCAACAGAGATAAAAATAGAAAAAGAGAAGAAAACGAAAGGAACATAAAGCAATGAACAAAAGAAAAATATTACCTTTATTGCTTTTAATCAATGGCAGAGAAGAGGAAGGTACATCGGTGTCACGCTCAACATAAGCCTCTCTCTCTCTTAAAAGAAATAAAAATTACAAAAGAAAAACCTAACTACAAACTAGAAAAAACCTAAAAACCCTAGCTTTGGCCCTGTACTGCGCTGGACGCTCTTCTCGGTTGCACTGCAGGGGGTATTTATAGGAGCAGAAGGAGGTAGAGTCCCAACACAACTCTCCCACGAAAACGGGTATCTGGATTTGATAGGATTGCCGCGGAAACGCGGCACGCGGCCTTATGGTGGCGGCTGGCCACGCGCTTTGGCGCGTGGCCTCCCCTGGTCCATCCATCTGGGCGTTTCCTTCTGGAAGTTGAATCTTGGCTCTTCATCTTTGGATTTGGATATAACTTGGGAAGCAAGTTACCTAGATCCTAAATCTTTTCCACGAATTTTCTTCTCTTCTTTTAGCTTTTATCCTCATCCCGCAAGTGTTTAGGGTTGAATAGAAGTCTATCCTTCCCTCTTCTTTAATATTTGCAACTTTGGCCCTTGTGTATTTGCACTTTTGACAATTGATATTTGCATTTTTGCACTTGGGCTTGAATATGGGCTTTTGGGCTTCTTTTAGGCTTTATTTATTATTAAAATAAGAACTCAATGCCTGCACACAATAAATCACAGAATATTAATAAATGTGCAGAATTATATGAATAAATATGAAAATGTGATGGTAAATATGATGATAAAAATGCACTTTTCACTACCAATTAGTTAGCGAGGCCGTGGCTTCCTCCTATATTGAGGAGATGATACAGGAGCTAGCCCAGCAGGAGGGAGTCGAGGTTCCTATTGCTGGGGTGCCTCGCGAGAGGGCAATTATCGAAGTCGGGGAGGCCTCCACTCTGCAAGATTCGCCCCAGAACCTGCCACCTTTGAACCCCCAACTTGGTAAGAAACATTGATGCTTTGAATATTTTCCTTTTACCGTCGTGACTGATGTTCTGGTAATTTACAGAGAGCACCGAGGAAGCTCAAGTAGAAGATTTGACGGTTAGTGCCTCCCCGGAAGGCTGTACGGCTCAACCCTTGGCCAAGGAACCTGAAGAGGTCGGGCTTGCTGTTACTTCATCCGCCGTGGAGGTTTCTACAGATACAGTAGCCCCAGAAGCGCCGGGGGTTACCCCTGCTTCTGTCGCACCTGTCATTAGCCTGATTCCTGTACCGTAAGAATCGGTTTACGTCCCTCGCCCCGTGATGGAAAGGGGATCGGGGAGCACTTCAGCAGAATTCTTCCCAGGCGGTGATACTATGGGGGAGCTGGCGCGTCAAGTGGTGCAGCAGTTCTTTGCCTCCATGCGCTCATGTATTGATCTTATCCTATCTGGGAATAGCTCCTTCGAATTCGCCCGGATGTTTCTCAAAAATCTGGTCGAGAACATCAATTTAGCTGGAGGCCCTTCACCAGCCAAGGCGTGTCTGCTGCTGGTGTAGCAGTTGGGACATGACTTGAAAGAGCTTAGATCTCTTGAGAATGCTGGCTCATTTCATGAGGCCCAGGAAACTCTGACCAGGCTCCTTGCTGCTCAAGAGCAAAGCGAAAGGAGATGGAAGAAAGGATAGCTGAAAGGACCCGTCTTCTCCAATGTTTCCAGGCTGACCATCGAAAGCTAACTGGCGAGTCAAAGGAGTCCGAGATGGTCATGCAGGCTGCGAAGTAGGTTATCCTCGATGCTCGAGCTACCATAGCCAGAGCTGAGGCCTTGATTGCTATCAATGAACAGAAGTTGGCCAATTCCGAAAAGAGGCTAGCGGAATTAGAGGCTGCCAAGGCGCAAGTTGAGGAAAATCTCTCTGTTAATTCCTCCGGGCTGGAATCCCTACGAGTGCAGCTGGCTGCGAAGAGATTTTTATCCGAGGAGGAGCTACGGGCCCAGGCTCTCATGGAAGCTGAGAAGGCGCGTCAACATGAGATACATCGCCTTAGAGAACAAATCTGTTCTTTGGCGAACCAGGATTTTTAGCCTTCTTCTTCTTTTCCTTTTGTAAAGAAAAGGACACTCTATTCATCAAGAGTGTTTGTATTTACTTTTATCATATTTGAATAATAAAAGTTGTTGAAATTTTTGTTCCACCTTCATTGCCCCGCTGTAGATGAATCCAACCTCTCAATCACAGATTTTGGTTGTGCTCCCTTACTGACTGTGAATAACAGACTTAGGTAGAACTAAGTTCGTTTGATAAAACGCAACGTTGTTCAAAAGAGAGACGCGATTCTGAGGAACGCGACTTTGACCTGCCAGTGAAGACGCGGTTCAAGTTGACGCGAAAGACGCAGCTTTGAGTGTGACTCACTGGCCGCAGTCCTTAACTTTATCCAGGCGCAGGAATCAGGATGCATCAAAAATGTGGTCTTACGCTCCTTAAAATTGGCGCATACATATAAGAGGATGCGACGCTGGGTCTTTGACCCGGTGCAAATCCATCATCATCTCGCCATGTCGACGCAGCTCCAAGGTACCTGTGAATCTGATAGGCCTCTTTGCTGAAGACTCAAGCCTCAGGACGCAGCTTCCTCTTATTATGTGCTTTCCCACTGAGACCCCCAGAATGGGTCCCTTTTGTTGATGGACGCAGCTTTGAATCACTCCGAGAGACGCGGAGAGTTTTCTTAAGGAGGACGCCATTTTTTGAAAAAAAAGGGACGCGGGTTCCTGAACGCGGCTCTCATGCCTGCATTTTGGTGCAACTTCCCAGACGTTACATGCAGCCTGTCATAAAGACTTTATCGGATCTTTAAACGTCCAATTGTTGTTGGCGATTGGGGACTCGCACCATTCGATGTTTACCGGAGCGACCATCCACGCGTCGGCTCTTCATTAGGCCTGGGCTTAATGCCTTTTAATGCCAAATCGGCGCTGGCGGTTGGAGATCTGCGTCTTCGACGCTTCCCGAAGCGACGCTCCACGCGTCAGCCTTCCATTGGACTTTGGCACTCGTGCGGTCATTAAGGCCGACGGTTCTGATTAGTGAGCCATTAATTATAGGCATTATGGCTCGCCTATAAATAGGGCTTACCCCCTTCCTTTAGCAGTCCCATACTTGGACTATTCTCTTTTAACAGCGAGCGCTCTGAGAGACTCCATCTTCTCCCTTTAAGGACTTTACCAGGGGCTTGCCTCCATGGACGAAGATGACCCAGAGCTTTCATGCTTCTGTTTGGTCTCTTCAGAAGATTACCACTGTCAAGTGATTTCAATAACAGAAAGCGTCTCCTTGAGCACCTTTTATGTCCGTGCTTCAATGCAGAGAGTTCAACTCTTAATAGAGGCCTTTGCGGGTACACCGTCCCGACTTGCCATGATATTTTTAGTCTGACTAAGTTTGAATTTTGATATCTCTTAAAGAGATTCATCATCTGGATTTCTCCTAAAGTCAGTTGGTGCCTTCCTCTTTTGGAAGTTGCGCTATTGACTTAAACTTCTCTGGACGCGAGTATAGTAGACTTAGACACCTGGCCGCAGGCTTTGCATATAAAGCTCGCGTCTTGAGGCTGTCGACTTAGGAGAATCTCAACTCAGACAGGAGGTCTCAGGCCTGAATTTTGCAACTCCTGTTCATCCAACAGGGAGATGGCAATTCTCGCGCCTGATTCTCTTTGCGTCTTGCATCTTAGACATGGGCGTGGAACTAGATCGCGTTCAAATTCTGTGTATATCACAGCTTTGATTCGCGTCTGTTTCTGCCTCCACAGAAGTTTGGCTCTCTGCATGGGCCATTCCTCCGTCTGAAGTCCTCAGCAATAGCTGCGTCTATCACTTAGTGTTTTCTGTCGAAGTACACTAAGCTTCAGATTTTTTAATTTTGTTGCTTCTTGCAGGTAGGCTTGATCATCTTTTCTCATGTTTGCCGGGCCCCTGGGAGAATATTTTGGCCGGCGAACTTGTTCGATGTTCGTCCACAAGGGAAGAAATCATGGTCCCTATCGTCCACAAGGGAAGAAATCATGGCCCCTGTCTTCGGGAGCCAGGGACCTAACCCTCGCCAAGATCTCTTTGGATTCAATGCATCGGTCATGCTCCTTGGCATGGCATGGTCAGAGTAAGTATGGCGGCGGGGGTAGTGGTGGATATAGTGGTGGGTAACATCCTCTGTGAGGTCTTAAAACCTCCTTTTACTCCAGAAGTGACATCGAGGAAAGCTCCATGCTCGTTGGATGACTTTCTGGTGGAGGAGGTATTCGACGGATCATAACCCGGCTTCGGATGGTCAGGTGGAATCAGGGTATTCTGCTACCATTCAACCTCAAGAAACACCATTGTTCTTTCGATGGCGACGCAATCAGCATCCGAACGCCATTACAGCACTCATCCCATCTTTGGCGCCTTTCCAAACATCTTGTATTTGGAGGAATAAATCTTGCTTCAAGGAGTGAGCGCAACCTTTGAGAGAAGGGACTTCTTTGTACTCCTGTATTGTAACACTCAATCTTATTGTATAAGAGAGCGTTTTGTATCACTTTCATATGCTTGGATATAAATAAAAGTGACACTTTTTTTTTGTCTCCTTTATTGTCTTGAACTTCTTTTTTTTTGAAAGTCAGACACACAGAAGAAAAGAGTCTTTGACTTGTTAAAACTATAATGATAATCTTAACGAGTCAAATTTTTGTAGAGAGATCCCATTTCAGGAACTCAATAATACTGTCAGAGGTGTGATATTAACTTAACAGAGATTAGATAATGTTGTGGACTTGCCAATCTATAAAGGAGAGTGACAAGTGGAATTTGTACCCCGGGGAAGATGAGCTTTTATCAGAGGTTAGGAATTAACTTGATTAAGGTCAGCTGGGGATTTAATGAAAACACTGTTAATGGTGTAATATTAAACCTAACAATGCTTTTTAAGTAGACTTGTTGTTCTGTTGGTGAGAATAACAAGTGAGACTAGACTCGCGGGGAATCTAGAAAAGTCTTTACCGTTAGAGGTGTAATATTAACTTAACGGGTTGAATGTAGTCTTGTCAGAAGTGTGATGTTAACTCGACAAGAATGTAAGTCAGAGGTGTGATATTAACTTGACTTGGTCATCTCGACTTTAACAAGGAAGTCCGAGGGAAAGTCATGGCCTTAAGTGTATTGTTGAAGTTAGCAATGACTTGGACGCTGAGGTGTAGTATTTAACTTAGCATCGTTCATTTCAGCTCCGATCTGGAAGTCTGAGAGAAAATGACTGTCAGAGGTTTAATATTGAACTTGGCAGCAGCTTGATTACTGTTAGAAGTGTAATGTTAAACTTTAACAGCAATTTGTCAGAGGTGTGGTATTAACTTGACAAACATTGATTTGCGATACGAGCAATTTTGAGGGCCTGCCATTCTATTGACGAGAATTGACAAGTGAATTTTGAAGTGCCAGAGGTATAATGTTAACTTGGCGAGTTTGAAAGTTTGTTACTCCATATAGGGTTAACAAGTAAAGTTTGTACTCAATAGGGAGTATTGAAAATTTTCATTACCAGAGGTATAGTGTTAACGTAGCAATGATTATATTTTGTAGACCTACCATTCTGTGTGTGAGAATTGGTAAGGGATTTTGGAGGAGAGGGTGGAACTACATCCACTTAGGATTTTTAGCAAACCCTTAGCTATCAACGGATTTGAGGTGCCTTTACCAACTACCGTTTGAGTTGGGCTAGCCATACTATTCCCCTCAGCATGATGAGTTATTGAAGACTTATGTTGGCTTAGAAGCCAACATTTTCCCCTATCCTTAGCCGTCGAAGGCGTCAGATATTAATGAAGAAACTCTTCTTGTTTTGATCAGAGGTGTACTTTTAACTTGATCGGTGGAGGAGTACTATTAAGGATAGTACTTTTTCAGGAATCTGCCATTGATCGGCATCATGAGTGTATCGCCATTTGCAGTTATGAGGCGATATGATCCATTTGAGTAGACTGACTCTACTACGAATGGTCCTTCCCATTTGGGCTGGAATTTTCCTTTTATCTTGTGCGTCATCACCATGGGTCTTCTGATGGCTAAGACAAGATCGCCTTTCTTGAAAGTTCGCACTTTAACTTTCTTGTTGAAGGCTCTGATAATTCGAACTTGGTAAAGCTCGATTTGTTGTTGGGCCTGCAGACGCTTATCGTCTAAGGCCTCCAATTCCTGGAGTCGCTGTCGATGCTTCTCTTCTATTGTCATCTCTGCTGTCAAGGCAACGCGTAGAGATGGAATTTGGATTTCCAATGGAAGCACGGCTTCACACCCATATACCAAAGAAAATGGTGTAGTTTTAGTTGGGGTTCGAACAGTCGTGCGATAGGCCCATAAGCATTCACCTAGCTTGTCGTCCCAGTCACGCTGACTTTTCGAGACGAATTTCTTGAGAAGTTTGCCGATGGTTTTGTTGAAAGCTTCTGCGAGACCATTAGCGGCGGGGTAGTATGTCGTTGAGGACACGCTCTGATTCTGAACTTAGCACAGAACCTCTGGAAAGCCTGACTGACGAACTGGGGTCCATTGTCATGGACGATTCGCCGAGGTACCCCAAAACGGTAAATGATGTGATGTTTCACGAACTTGATCACATCAGATGACTTCACCTCCTTCAAAGGAACGGCTTCCGCCCATTTGGAGAAGTAATCGGTTATTGCCAAAATAAACCGATGTCCTTTTGACGATGGAGGGCTGATAGGGCCAACCACATCCATCCCCCACATTTCAAATGGCCAAGTAGAAGTCGTGGAGTGAAGGTAGCCTGGTGCTTGATGAATGAAATCGCCATGCACTTGGCAGGCGTGACATCTTTTGGCATAAGTGATGGCGTCGACAATCATCTTGGGCCAATAATATCCCAACTTTTGGAGCCGATATGCAAGTTTTGGGTCAGGTTGATGGCTCCACACATTCCGTCATGGGCTTCTGTTAATACCTCCTATGCCTCTTTTGGTGAAAGGCAGCGAAGCAAGATCCGTCATGCGATCGACGATAGAGTGTTCGCGGAATCGCATTGTAGTAGAATTTAGGGGCTTTCCTTCGAATGGCAGCCGCTTCTTTGGTGTCCTCCGGCAGGATGCCATACAAGACATAATCAATGTAAGGGAATCACCAGTCTCTAGGTTCTGGACCGGCTGACGACTCGAGCACTTCCTTGTCCTGACGATCTCCTGTTAACTCTGGGTAATCCTCAGGGGCAATTCTCAGACAATACAGGTCATGGCTGTGGACAAATACTTTTTCTACTGTTCCAGCTGGAAGAGCTAAGGAGGCAGCGAGGGACGCCAGTGCATCTGCATGCGCATTTTGCTTGCGTGGCACATGGTCAATGTAAAAGTTGGTGAACCTCTTGGCCATGTAGACAGTTGCGTTGTAATAGGGTACTAGGTCTTCATGTCTGACTTCGTACTCCCCGCGAACTTGGTTGACGATGAGTTTGGAGTCACCATATGCCTCGAGATTTTTAACGCCAATCTCATCGGCGAGTTGCATCCCAATCAAAAGAGCATTGTACTCCGCCACATTGTTGGAACAAGGTTCGGTTAATGAGACAGCTCGAGGAATGACATAGTTCTGCGGGAGATGAGTACTACTCCTACTCCTGCGACTATGTATCCTTTTGGGCTTGTTCTTGATGCACCATCAAAGAAAAGTTGCCACACCCATCTTTCAAAGGATGTCTGGGTCTGGCAGGCTTCAGCGACCTCGTCTGGGAGATCGTCGTAAAGTTTGGTTGCCCTTGGATCTGGATGCACAGCCAGGAAATCCGCTACCGCTTGTCCTTTAATGGCCTTCTGTGGTAAAAAGTGCATTTCATATTGAGATAACAATATGGCCCATTTTGCCAGTCGGCCATTTAGCGATGAAGGCTTTGTCATGAGTAACCTCAAGGGGTTGACTTTTGATATGACATTTATGGTTTGGCCTGCCAGATAGTGTCGCATTTTCTGAATGGCGAACACCAGTGCCAAACATTCCTTCTCGATCAGGTTGTACCGATGTTCGGCTCCGATCATTGTTCTACTCAGATAGTAGATCGCTTGCTCTCGTCCTTGATCATCATTCTGAGCTAGTAGAGCTCCCAAAGAATGATCCATTGCTCGGACGTATACCAGGAAAGGTTTTTCGGATATCGGAGCTGCAAGGACTGGTGGTTGTGTGAGGTATTGCTTGATTTTCTCAAATGCTTGTTGGCAAGCGTCGTCCCAAATGAACGAAACACCCTTCTTCATTAGTTTAGCGAAGGGTTGGCATCTTCTGGAGAGATTTGAGATAAACCTGCGGATGTACGCCAATCGTCCTTGCAATCCCCTGAGTTCCTTGAGATTTCTCGGAGGTTGCATCTCCTAGATAGCGCGAACCTTTTCTGGGTCCACATGAATCCCCGTGGAGGTTACAACAAATCCTAAGAATTTGCCACTAACCACCCCAGGAAGGACTTGGTGGGGTTCATCTTCAATTGATGAGCCCGCATGATACCAAAGACAGCCTTCAGGTCAGATATGTGATCACCTTTAGCGCGGCTTTTTACCGCAATGTCATCAACATAACATTCCACTGTTTTGCACATTTGCTGATGGAAAATGGCATTCATGGCCCTTTGACATGTTGCCCCTGCATTCTTCAGTCCGAAGGGCATGACGGTGTAGCAGTAGACCCCTAGTGGTGTTCTAATGAGGTGTGCTTTTCGTCATCAGGATACATTTTGATTTGATTATATCCTGAGAATCCGTCCATGAAGGACATTCGCTCGAATCCACATGTGTTTGTCAATCATGACATCTGTGATTGGCAGTGGGAATTCGTCCTTGGGACAGGCCTCGTTCAGGTCACGAAAATCGATGCAGATTCGGATCTTTCCGTTCTTCTTGGCGACGGGGACAATGTTGGCTACCCAGTTGGGGTGTTGTTCTTCCCTGATGAAGCCAGAATCTATAAGCTTTCTGACTTCTGATTGAATCGCTTCCATTATCTCTGGGCGGAATCGTCGCTGTTGTTGTTTGACAGGCTTTACGTCCGAATTGATGTTGAGGCGGTGCATAGCCACTTGAGGATCAAGTCCGGGCATGTCTTCATAATTCCAGGCGAAGACGTCTATATACTCTTGTACAAGAGATATAAGATCCTTTTTCTCCGAAGGTGATAGGCCATCACTTATGAAGATGGGCTTAGGATTAGCCTCATCCCCCAGATTAATCTGAACAACCTTGTCCTCTGTGGGCGGCTCTCGCTGTTCAAAGCGGGCATCCCAAAGAGTATTTAAATGTTTGATCCAAGGATCTGTATCGGATTGGATCATTTCTTCATCTCCGTCTTCCAGGTGGCTTGTTGAAACCATGTTTACTGAAAGTTCTCCGAAGATATTGCCGACACTAGCATCTGACTCCCACGAGGACGTGCCCGATGAGTAATTATGGCCTAATGTCTCTTCAGAGTCAGAGGCTGATGGATCAGAGTTGACACATAGCCCAACCCCTGCGAGTCTGATGATAATAATCAGGTGCTTTCCCTTTCGGGACAAAGGATCGAAGTAGCGTTCTCCTTCCTTTGCCGAAGTTCAACCCGAGTCTGCTTGTTAGGTCATACCCCATGTTTTCATCATTCTGAGTGCCTTTGGCTCATAATGACCGAACTGAGGGGATTCCTGCTCGCCTTCTGATTCTTCATGGGTCATTGGTTCAGATTCAATTCGTCCGAAAAGAATTGGTCTTTGGCCTTTCCTTCACGCTGGAACCATGAATATTGATTCTTGCGCATCGCCGACATCTCGACATGTTTCGAAGGACGATTTCACTGGTACATGCAACGATGTCAAAGCATCCATTGCCGACCAGAGATCATCATCCACATCAGTACTAGTGTCTGACGGCACTGAATCAGAAGCAAACACAGAAAAATACGCCAGATCTAAATCTTCATTAATATACCATCCGCCTACATCATCGGCGGAGGTATTATCAACATCGGGCTTATTAATGCCCATTACAAGTGGATCTAGTTCCACAGGCATTCTTCTTTTTCAGGCTCGGTGTCAGCTTCATTACCAGAGTCGGGCTCCTCTGGTTGCGGGACTTCATCTGTTTCCACAGATTCCTGATATAGGAGGGAATCTGTGAAATAATTCTCCACTCCCTTGAACGGATGCCTCTCGGCAATCAACGTTCGCACCTTTCTACTCCCGTCAATATATTTCATGACTTGGTGGAGAGTAGAGGGAACGATAGAATTGCGATGAATCCACGGTCGTCCCAGCAGCAAGTTGTAGGAGGTGTCAGCGTCTATGACGTAGCATGTCACCTCTGACCTTAGGTCTCCAATCTGGTATTTGAGCTTGACCTTCCCCATCGGACAGGTACTATTGGCATTGAACCCATAAATAGTAGTCTGGGTGGTGCTCAAACGGTGAGTAGGAATCCCAAGATGTTGCATGACTCGGCGAGGCATAATGCTCAATACGGACCCGGGATTTACCTGAATTCGGTTCACCTCGGATGATCCAATATACCCTGCAAAGTAAAGGGGTCGATCATGTTTCCCTTTGACTTGTATATCATCTGCCGTGAAGGTGATGCAGGAAATATTTTAGGAGGCGTGGAGGCAATCCTCTATATCTTCCTCCTTTGGTAGCTGGGTCATGAAGACCTCAGCATTAGCCAGAGCTTCTTGTAGAGCTTCTCTGGTTGACTTTGATAGCCTAAGGAGCTCATAAAGAGTAATCCGTGCCGGGATGTTGGCCAACTGAGTTAGGACATCAAAGCGGTAAGGTGCCGTGGATCCTTCCGCTACGTCTTTTGAAAGAACTCGAGAAAACCGAAGTTCTTTCTGTTTCTCTCCGGGTTGCTTCGTGGAGGGCTTGGCTGGCTCTGTAGCGATCTTGGAGAAGTTACCGCCACTTCGCCATACTTTTTCAAATATGGCTGCCCCGAACGGGTTTCTGCCACCAGCTGACTGGGTTCTGCGGCCAGAACTATTGTCTCCTCTTCTGAGTCGGTTAGCGAGGGAATATCAGTTTCCGCTTCTTGAGAAGAGGCACACACCACGTTGCAGGATGAAGCCTTTGCTTTGCCTTTGGACTTCCTGCTAGTTACAGTAGTCCATTGCTAGCCATCAATAAGGTCGGGATGAACCCACATGACTTCTCCCCGAGGTGTGGGAACAGGTACCAAGCCCTTTTCTTGCTGCTGTGAGGGTCTGTGTTGACCATTCTCAGCTCTCCTCTTGGGATAGGGACTACTCCAGAGGGTGTTGGGGGTTGTCTCCCAAACTGGAGAACTGACGTCATATTAGCCGTCACCTTCTTCTGCTCTGGTCGGAGTTTCAATACCTCCGCGTCAATCAGGGCCTGAAGGATGTCCTTGAAGACATAACAGCTCTTGGTAGGGTGTCCCAATATCCTGTGATACATCCAGTAGCTGGGATTGTCGGTTTTACCGACTTCCTCGGGGCGCCTAACTTCAGGAAGTTTCAGTCGATTGCTCTTGTTGAGTAATTTGAAGAGCGAGTCGACATGTTCATCCTTGAAGGAGTACTGCTTGTTGGCGCGTGGTTGGCTTGAAGAGCCACTCCCTTTAACCGGTTGAGGTTTGACAGGGGACTTGGTCTCTGCTGCCAAGTTATCCTTCCTTTTGGCTTGGAGGGATGTGTCTGGCGCACGCCTCGTTGATTTCAGGCCTGGGTTTATTTTCTTCCGCTCTGACGTGGGCGACAATCTCCTCAACCTGTTCACCTTGTTGGACTAATTACTTCCAAGTGCGGCTTTCAGCAACTCCTATTTGAGCAAGGAGTGAGGTTTGGAGATTGTGGCGGTATGTTTCCACCAGGGTAACCTGGTCATACCGCTCGGACATCGGAGTGCCACGTTCCGAAATCTTTCCACGAAAGATTTGACGGACTCTCCCTTTCGCTGTTTAGTAGCCAAAAGGGTGGGCATTGTGACTTCCGAGTCATCTTCGAAGAAGCGTGTTAAGAAAAGCTTCTCCAAATCACCCCAGTTCTTGATGGAACCTTCTGGGAGCTTCATGAACCATTCAAAGGCCAGCCCTTTTAGGGTGCCGATGAATAAACGCGCTAGGATGGCATCGTTATCTACCACATTCCCAGTTTGGGACTTGAAATAGTAGATGTGTTGGTTCGGTGAACCTTTCCCATCAAATGCTTGGAGGGTTGGAGCCTTGAACTTGGGCGGGTATGGAACCAGTCCCATTCGGCTGGATATGGGCGGACCACTCCTGCTTCTTGGAGACCTTTCCGATTAGTAAGGGCTCAAGACGTTGCTCCAACTGGTTCATTCTTTTAGAATGAAATTTTTTCCCGTCTTGGTCGTCCTTTTACTGTGATGAGGATTTAGACGAACCAGAAGTAGACTGCGCGTCTTCTCGGAGTGTTTGGAAGATGAGCTTTCTCCCTCTTTCGTTTGCCCTTAGATTTTCTAGGGGGAGATTTCCTTCTGTCTTCGAGCAACTGTGCGAGCATCTGCTTGAGAGAGTCGATAGATTCCTGTTGAGCAAGAATCATACCGAGTTGTTCCCTCTGGACCTGGGCTTGCTGCTCCAAGTGCTTAGCGGTCTCCTCAGGAGTGCTCGTCATGTATGTGAAGGCCTCTTTCTCTATAGAAGAGTTTGAAGCCTACGACTCTGCAATGGCAGAGTGCGAATCATTAATCTCAATGCCTCGGCTAGGGCATTGTAGTTGATAGGGGGAATGGCCCCGCTCCAGGTGCGAGTGTGTCGGTACACTCCTTCTGGTTCAGAGTCAGACTCGTCGGAGCTGACTACATGCTGTTTTCCCTTGCTCCTGCTCGTCATATTTGCAGTGAGCTCTGGATACTCAGTGTCAGAGAAGATCCTCCGCCTGTGAGAGCGTCTTCTTTTGGCTGATGGGGGAATCAGGGTCAGCTGTCTAACTAGAGACTGCTGGTTTGCACCTGAATTGCAACGGCACTCAGAGAGCATAGAGAGGGGCCGTTGGCAGCAGCATGATGAAGTGATTTGATTAGCACTTCTTTTCTTCGTCAAGTAATCCCTTAGATCCATGGGAAGAGGATCGAAGAGATTAGCCTCGCAACTTCGAGGGCGGGAGGCATCCTTGTGCTGTACAGCTTGGACGCAGGATTCAGAGATGCGGTTCTCGCGTCGCAGCTTTAGGACGCGTGTCTGGCGTCTCTGTTGAGAAGAGACGTGGCTGTCGCGTTGCTACTTGGTGCGTCGGGGCAGGGACGTTGAGAGGGAGTGGGCTGCTGGGCCCTACGCCTAAGGGCGCGTGCCTCTTGTACTTGATGAGGCGCGCAAGCTTCGCCTTGGCGTCTGGTGAGTAGGGCTTCAGAGGAACTAATTTG
Source organism: Agave tequilana (assembly GCA_038442645.1). Lineage (NCBI taxonomy): Eukaryota > Viridiplantae > Streptophyta > Magnoliopsida > Asparagales > Asparagaceae > Agave > Agave tequilana. The sequence continues at coordinate 52,253 of JAVJIF010026546.1, forward strand.
GGGAGTCTCGTGTTTGGGCCGCCAAACGCGGACTTCGCGTGCTGGATGCGGCGCAGCCAAGACGCCAGTTTGAACCTTGGGTCCTGCCTCAGTTGGACGATCAGAAGTTCCAACTTGTAGCTGACGCGCACGCCTCCTCTGTCGGCGCTCAGCGTTTTGGTTGCGTCGTGGAGGTGGAAAGAAACCAACAATGACCTGGTGCTGAGGGAGAGGTTGAACTGGCTGGACACCAGAGGGCTTGACCACGCGGGTCTCCTGAGAGACGTTGGCGCGTGTATCTCGTATGGCGCGGTTGGCCGCGACACCCTTTTCAGTAGCTACGCCTGAGGACACGCGGGTCTCCTGAGAGACGTTGGCGCGTGTGTCACGCTTGGCGCGTTTGGCCGCGCCACCCTTCACAGCAGCCGCGCCTGAGAGAGTCTCAGAGCGGGTTTCGGGGCAAGTCCCTGTAGAGACCCTGCGACAGACGCGGGTCTTTGGGCTCTTGGAGCCGGAAGAGAGAAACTCTTCATACTTTGCCTGGTCGAACTCGACGACAAGCGATTCGACCATCTTCCCTTATAGAGGACGTCACCTTGCGCCACGATTTGCTCATCAGTAACAAATGTCGTCCCCAACGGAGTCGCCATCTCTGTACGCATCGGAAAAGGAGGATTCGATTGCAAAATTCTTTTGATTGGATAGAAGATTACAACAGATCAGTATTTCGATTATAAGGGAGGGAGGATGTTGAGTCTTGAATCCTCCCTTTGTTTAGTGTTGGGTTCTTCAAGTGGCGATGGAGAGTGAATCTTGTTCTCCATTGACCGGGTGAACGTTGAGATCTTCCGGGGCTCTTCTCTTCGGGTGGTTGACGGAGTAACACAGCTCTGTCGACCAAAACTCTCAAAGAGATTGTCAGCAAAGACTAACTTGAGCACAGCAAGCTAGCTGAAGAGTTGGACTCTCTTTCTTTGTCTCTACTCTCTAATCGACGACTGCCTGTCTCTGTCTCCCCATAGCGGCGAGGCTATTTATAGAGGTTTCAGGGGTGAACGTGCCCCTAAAAACACTCCACAATGAGGGGTTAACTTCCCCGTTATGTGGGCGGTGACCGGCCCCATAACCAGGGCAGTTATAACCGAGGCGCAGGTTTCGACCCTCGAGCCTTGATGCTGAGACGCGGGTTTTGACCCTCGCGCCTTTGAGCTGCTGAGACGCGGGTTCGGACCCTCGCGCCTTGACGCTGAGACGCGGGTTTGGACCCTCGCGCCTTTGAGCTGCTGAGGCGCGGGTTCGGACCCTCGCGCCTTGATGCTGAGACGCGGGTTTGGACCCTCGCGCCTTGATGCTGAGACGCGGGTTTGGACCCTCGCGCCTTTGAGCTGCTGAGACGCGGGTTCGGACCCTCGCGCCTTTGAGCTGCTGAGACGCGGGTTCGGACCCTCGTGCCTTGACGCTGAGACGCGGGTTCGGACCCTCGCGCCTTGATGCTGCAGTGCGGCTGAGATTAGCCCTGCGTCTGGAGTTTGGGACTCTACTTTTGACGACTTTGTCTTAATGATTTTTAGACAGCCTACAACGTCCAAGCGATGGATCATTCTTTAGGAGCTCTACTCGCTCAGAATGATGATCAAGGACGAGAGCAAGCAATCTACTATTTGAGTAGAACGATGATCGGAGCCGAGCATCGGTACAATCCGATCGAAAAGGAATGTTTGGCATTGGTGTTTTCTATTCAGAAAATGCGACACTATTTGGTAGGCCAAACTATAAACGTCATATCAAAAGTCAACCCCTGAGGTTACTTATGACAAAGCCTTCATCATTGAACGGCCGGCTGGCAAAATGGGCCATATTGCTATCCCAATATGAAATGCACTTTTTACCGCAAAAAGCCGTGAAGGGTCAAGCGATGTCGGATTTCCTAGCTGAGCATCCAGATCCGAGAGCAGCCAAACTTTACGAGGATCTCCCAGACGAGGTCGCTGAAGCCTGCCAGACTCAGACATCTTTTGAAGGACAAGTATGGCAATTTTCTTTGACGGTGCATCGAGAACGAGCCCAAAAGGACATATAGTGGCAGGAGTAGGAGTAGTACTCATTTCCCACAGAACTATGTGGTTTCCTCGAGCTATCTCGTTAACTGAACTTGCTCCAACAATGTAGCGGAGTACAATGCCCTCTTGATTGGGATGCAACTCGCCGATGAGATTAGCGTTAAAAATCTCGAGGCATATGGTGACTCCAAACTCATCGTCAGCCAAGTTCGCGGGGAGTACGAAGTCAGACATGAAGACCTAGTACCCTATTACAACGCAACTGTCCGCATGGCGAGAAGTTCACGAACTTTTACATCGACCATGTACCGCGCAAGCAAAATGCGCATGCAGATGCACTGGCGTCTCTCGCCGCCTCTTTAGCTCTTCCAGCTGGAGCAGTGGAGAAGATATTTGTCCACAACCACGACCTGTATTGTCCGAGAATTGTTCTTGAGGACTACCAGGAGCCAACAAAAGATTATCGAGGCAAAGAAGTTCTCGAGTCGTCAGCCGGTCCAGAGCATAAAGACTGGCAATTCCCTTATATTTGATTATGTCTTGTATGGCATCCTGCCTGAGGACACCAAAAAGCGGCTGCCATTCGAAGGAAAGCCCCAAATTCTGCTATAATGCGATTATGCGAACACTCTATCGTCGATCGCATGACGGGGTCTTACTCCGCTGCCTTCACCAAAGGAGGCACAGGAGGTGTTGAAAGAAGCCATGATGGCATGTGTGGAGCCCATCAACCTGGACCAAAACTTGCATACCGAGTCCAAAGGTTGGGATATTATTGGCCCAAGATGATTGCTGACGCCATCACTTATGCCAAAAGATGTCACGCCTGCCAAGTGCATGGCGATTTCATCCATCAAGCACCAGAGTATCTTCACACCTACGACCTCTACCTGGCCATTTGAAATGTGGGGAATGGATGTAGTTGGTCCCATCAGCCCACCATCCTCAAAAGGATATCGGTTTATTTGGCCATAACCGATTACTTCTCCAAATGGGCTGAGGCCATTCCTTTGAAGGAGGTGAAGTCATCTGACGTGATCAAATTTGTCAACATCATGTCATTTACCATTTCAGGGTGCCTCGGCGAATTGTCCATGACAATGGACCCCAGTTCGTCAGTCAGGCTTTCCAGAGGTTCTGCGCTAAGTTCAGAATCCAGAGTGTGTCCTCAACGGCATACTACCCTGCCGCCAATGGTCTCGCAGAAGCTTTCAACAAGACCATCGGCAAACTTCTCAAGAAATTCGTCTCGAAAAGTCAACGTGGCTGGGACGACAGGCTAGGTGAATGCTTATGGGCTTATCGCACAACTGTTCGAACCCCAACTAAGCTATGCCATTCTCTTTGGTATACGGGTGTGAAGCCGTGCTTCCACTAGAAATCCAAATTCCATCTCTACGCGTCGCCCTGACAACAGAGATGACAAATGAAGAGAAGCATCGACAGCGACTCCAAGATTGGAAGCCTTAGATGACAAACGTCTGCAGGCCCAATAACAAATCGAGCTTTACCAAGCCCGAATTACCAAAGCCTTCAACAAGAAAGTCAAAGTGCGAACTTTCAAGAACGGCGATCTTGTCTTAGCCGTCAGAAGACCTATGGCGATGACACATAAGACAAAAGGAAAATTCCAGCCCAAATGGGAAGGACCATTTGTAGTAGAGTCAGTCTACTCAAATAGATCATATCGCCTCATAACCTCAAATGGCGATACACTCATGATGCCAATCAATAGCAGATTCTTGAAGAAGTACTATCCTTAATGGTACTCCTCCTCTGATCAAGTTAAAAGTACACCTCTGATCAAACAACAAGAGCTTCTTCATTAACATCCGACGCCTCCGACGGCTAAGGATAGAGGAAATGTTGGCTTCTAAGCCCAACATAAGTCTTCGACAACTCACCATGCTGAGGGAATAGCATGGCTAGCCCAACTCAAACGGTAGTTGGTAAAGACATATCAAACCGTTGACAGCTGAGGATTTGCTAAAAATCCTAAGGGACATGTTCCTATTTAATCCAACGCCTCCGACGGCTAAGGATAGAGGAAATGTTGGCTTCTAAGCCCAACATAAGTCTTCGACAACTCACTATGCTGAGGGGAATAGCATGGCTAGCCCACTTAAACGGTAGTTGGTAAAGGCACCTCAAATCCGTTGATAGCTAGGATTTGCTAAAAATCCTAAGTGGACTTAGTTCCGCTCTCTCCTCCAAAATCTCTTATCAATTCGCATACACAGAATGGTAGGTCTACAAAATACAGTCATTGCTAAGTTAACACTATATCTCTGACACTTCAAACTTCACTTGTCAATTCTCATCAATAGAATGACAAGTTGCTCATATCGCAAGTCTATTACTGTCAAGTTAACACTATACCTCTGGCTCTTCAAAATTCACTTGTCAATTCTCATCAATAGAATGGCAGGCCCTCAAATTGCTCGTATCGCAAACCAATTTTTGTCAAGTTAATACCACACCTCTGACAAATTACTGTTAAGTTAACATTATACTTCTAACAGTAATCAAGTTGCTGCCAAGTTCAATATTAAACCTCTGACAGTCATTTTCCCTCAGACTTCCAGATCGAAGCTGAAATGAACGATGCTAAGTTTAATACTACACCTATAGCGTCCAAGTCATTGCTAAGTTCAACAATACACTTAAAGCCATGACTTTCCCTCGGACTTCCTTGTTAAAGTCGAGATGACCAATGCCAAGTTTAAAATTACACCTTTAGCATTACCCTCACTGCCAAGTTAAACATCACACCTATGACAGTGACACTTTCAGTTTTCCCAAATGTAAGCTGAAATGCTTCTGAGTCAAGTTAATATCACACCTCTGACTCACATTCTTGTCAAGTTAACATCACACTTCTAACAAGACTACGTTCCACCCGTTAAGTTAATATCACACCTCTGACGGTAAAAAACTTTCCTAGATCCCCCGCGAATCTAGTCTCACTTGTTATTCTCGTCAACAGAATAACAAGCCCACTTAAAAACATTGTTAGGTTAACATTACACCATTAACAGTGTTTTCATTAACTCCCCAGCTGATCTTAATCAAGTTAATCTCAAACCTCTGATAAAAGTTCATCCTCCCTGGGGGTACAAATTCAGCTTGTCATTCTCCGTTATAGATTGGCAGGTCCACAAAAGTTACCTTATCTCTGTTAAGTTAATATTACACCTCTGACAGCATTGTTGAGTTCCTGAAATAGGATCTCTCTCTATAAAATTTGACTCGTTAAGATTATCATCATAATTTTGACAGGTCAAAGGTTCTTTACTTCTGTTCGTCTGGCTTTCAATACAAAAAGGGAGTTCAAGACAATAGAAGGAGACAAAAAGAAATGTGTCGCTTTTATTTATATCCAACATATGAAAGTGATACAAAACGCTCTCTTATACAATAAGATTGAGTGTTACAATAAAGGAGTATAAAGTAGTCCCTTTCTCTCTCAAAGGTTGCACTCACTCCTTGAAGCTGCTCACAACTCCAAGTACAAGATGTTTGGAAGGGCGCCAAAGTATGATTGAACACTGTGGTAACGATCGGAAGCTGGTTGCACCACGATTCATGATGTAAACATCAAAGAAGCCTCTGGTTGACCGAGAACAATGGTGTTTCTTGAGGTCGAAAGGCAGCAGAATCTTCTGATTCCACCTGACCATCCGAAGTGGGGGTATGATCCTTCGTTGATGAACATCTCCACCACCAGAAAGTCATCCAATGAGCATGGAGTTTTCATCGATGTCACTTCTGGGGTAGATGAAGGGAGAATCCAAGAACATACCCACCACTATATCCCCCGCCATACTCACTCTGACCATGCCATGCCAAGAAGCATGACTAGTGCATTGAATCCAAAGAGATCTTGGCGAGTGTCAGGGCCCATGACTTCTTCTCCTGTGGTCGATCATCGACCAAGTTCGCTGGCCGATATACTCTCCCAAGGGCCCAGCGAACATGAAAAAGGATGATCAAGCCTACCTGCGAAAAGCAAACAAAAATTAGAAGATCTGAAGCTTAGTGTACTTCAACAGAAAAACTAGGTGACAGACGCAGTTATTGCTAAAATCTTCAGACGCAGGAATGACCCGCGCAGCGAACCAGACTTCATGCGGCAGAAACAGACACGATCAAAACTGTGACAACACACAGAGTTCGACCGCAGTTTAGTTCTGTACCCGCGTCTAAAATATGAGACGCGAAGAGAGTCAGACGAGAAAATTGCCATCTCCCTGTTTGATAAACAGGGGTTGCTAAATTCAGGCCTGAAACCTTTGATCTAAGTCAACAGCCTCAGACGCGAGCTCTGCATGGAAAGCTTGCGGTCCAGGTGCAAAAGTCTGTTATACTCGCGTCCAGAGAATTTTGAGTTAGAATTTTCTAAATGGCGCAACTTCCAGAAGATGGGTGCACCAGTTAGACTTTAGGAGAAGGTCAAGAAGATGAATCTCTTTAAGAGATATCAAAACTAAACACCAGTGAGGTCTGAAAATTTCATGGCAGACCAGGAAGTCATACCCGCGACAACCCCCATTAAGGGTTGAACTTTCTGCATCAGGGCGCGGACGTAAAGGTGCTCAAGGAGACGCTTCTCGATCTTGAAATCACTTGACAGTGATAATCTTCTGGAGAGATTATGCAGAAGCATGAAAGCTCTGGGTCATCATCGTCCATGGAGGCAAGCCCCAGGTAAAGCCCTTGAAGGGAGAAGGTAGAATCTCTCAGAGCACTCGCTCTCAAAGAAAAGCAGTCTAAGTAATGAACTGCTAAAAGGAGAAGCTAAGCCCTATTTATAGGCAACCTATAAAGCCTGTAATCAATGGCTCACTAATCAGAACAGTCGGCTTTAAATTCCCGCATGCATGTCAAAGCCCAATAACGGGCTGACGCGTGGACTATCGCTTCGGGAAGCATTGAAGACGCAAGTCTCCAACTGCCAGTGCCGGTCTGGCATTTAAAGGCATTAATGCCTAAACCCAATGAAGGGTTGACGCGTGGACTGCCGCGTCGGGAAACGTCGGATGATATGAGTCCCCAATCGTCAACATCGACTAGACATTTAAAGATCCAACAAAATATTTATGACAAGCTGCATATAACGCCTGGGAAGTTGCACCAAACACAGGCCCGAGAGCCGCATCCAAGAACTACCGTCCCCTTTGCGAATCCAAAAATGGCGTCCCTTTTCATTCTAGCCAAGAGAACTGCAGCCACGTCTCTCAGAGTGATCCAAAGCTGCGTCCCTTCACAGCAAAAAGGACCCCTTCTGGGGGTCGCGCTTGGAAATCACATAAAAGTGGAAAGCTGCGTCCTGAGACTTGTGTCCTCAACGGAGAAGACCCATGGCATTCACAAGTATCTTGAATCTGCGTCTACATGGCCAAATGATAATGGTGTTCCTATTATAAACTCAATATAATTTGAGTTTGCACCAGGTATGGGACCCAGTGTCGCGTCTGTAGGCTGTCTAAAAATCATTAAGACAAGTCGTCAAAAGCAGAGTCCCCAGGCTCCAGCGCAGGGCTAATCATAGCCGTCTCAACCGCACCAAGGCGCGAGGGTCCAAACCCGCGTCTCAGCCGCACCAAGGCGCGAGGGTCCAAACCCCGCGTCTCAGCAGCACCAAGACGCGAGGGTCCAAACCCGCGTCTCAGCCGCACCAAGGCGCGAGGGTCCAAACCCGCGTCTCAGCAGCACCAAGACGCGAGGATCGAAACCCGCGTCTCAGCCGCACCAAGGCGCGAGGGTCCAAACCCGCGTCTCAGCAGCACCAAGGCGTGAGGATCGAAACCCGCGTCTCAGCCGCACCAAGGTGCGAGGGTCCAAACCCGCGTCTCAGCAGCACCAAGACGCGAGGGTCGAAACCCGCGTCTCGGTTGTAACTGCCCTGGTTATGGGCCCGTCACCGCCCACATAGTGGAAAAGTTAACCCCCATTATGGAGTTTTTTTAGGAGGCACGTACACCCCACGTACGCCCCTGAAACCTCTATAAATAGCCCCGTTGCTATGGAGAAGCGGTGGGTCGATTAAAGAGGAGAGACAGAGAAAGAGAGTCCAACTCTTCAGCTGACTTGCTGTGTTCAAGTTAATCTTTGCCGACAATCTCTTTGAGAGTTTTGGTCGACAGAGCTGTATTACTCCGTCAACTACCCGAAGAGAAGAGCCCCGGAAGATCTCAACGTTCACCCGGTCAACGGAGAACAAGATTCACTCTCCACCGCCACATGAAGAACCTAGCCTTAAACAAAGGGAGGATTCAAGACTCAACATCCTCCCTCCCTTGTAATCGGAATACTGATCTGTTGTAATCTTCTATCCAATCAAAAGAATTTTGCAATCGAATCCTCCTTTTCTGACGCGTACAAGAGATGGTGACTCCGCTGGGAGCTTATTTGGTACTGACGAACAAATCATGACGCAAGGTGACGTCCTCTATAAGGGAAAAATGGTCGAATCGCTTGTCGTCGAGTTCGACCAGGCAAAGTACAAAGAGTTCCTCTCTTCCGGCTCCAAGAGCCCAAAGACCCGCGTCTGCCGCAAGGTCTCTACGGGACCTGCCCCGAAACCCGCTCTGAGACTCCCTCAGGCGCAGCTGCTGTGAAAGGTGTCGCGGCCAACTGCGCCAAGCGTGACACACGTGCCAACGTCTCTCAGGAGACCCGCGTGCGCGCAGGCGCAGCCGCTGAAAAATGTGTCATGGCCAACCGCGCCATACGAGATACATGCGCCAATGTCTCTCAGGAGACCCGCGTGGTCAAGCCCTCTGGGGTCCAGCCAGTTCACCCTCTCCCTCAGCACCAAGTCGTCATTGGTTTCTCTCCACCTCCACGACGCAACCGAAATGCTGAACGCCGACAGAGGAGGCGTGCGCGTCAGCTGCAAGTTGGAACTTCTGATCGTCCAACTGAGGCAGGTTGCCAGGTTCAAACTGGCGTCTCAGTTACGCTGTATCCAGCACGCGAAGTCCGTGTTTGGCGACCCAAACGCGAGACTCCCCAAGTTAGCCCCTCTGAAGCCCTACTCCACAGACGCCAAGGCGAAGCTTGCGCGCCTCGTCGAGCACAAGAAGCGTGCACCTCTAGGCGTAGGGCCCAGCAGCCCGCTCTCTCTCAAGCATCTCTGCTCCGACGCACCAATTAGCAACGCGAAAGTCGCGTCTCTCCTCAGCAGAGACGCCAGACACGCGTCCTAAAGCTGCGACGCGAGAACTGCATCTCTGAATCCTGCGCCCAAGCTGTACAGCGAAAGGATGCCTCCCGACCTCGAAGTTTCGAGGTTAATCTCTTCGATCCTCTTCCCGCGGATCTAAGGGATTATTTGACGAGGAAAAGAAGTGTTAATCAAATCACTTCATCATGTTGCTGCCAACGGCTCATCTCTATGCTCTCCGAGTGTCGTTTAATTCAGGCGTGAACCAGCAGTCTTTAGTTAGACAGCTGACCCTGATTCCCCCATCAGCCAAAAGAAGACGCTCTCACAGGCGAAGGATCTTCTCTGACACTGAATATCCCGAACTCACTGATAACATGGCGAGCAGGAGCAGGGGAAAACAACCTGCAGTCAGTATTGAGGATGAATCTGACTCTGAACCGGAAGGAGTGTACCGACACACTCGCACCCGGACCGGGGCCATTCCCCTGATTGACTACAATGCCCTAGCCCGGGGCGTTGAGATTAATGAATCGCACTCTGCCATTGCAGAGTCGCAGGCTTCAAACTCTTCTATAGAGAAAGAGGCCTTCACATACATGATGAGCACTCCTGAGGAGACCGCTAGGCGCTTGGAACAGCAAGCCTAGGCCCAGAAGGAACAACTAGAGATGATTCGTGCTCAGCAAGAATCTATCGACTCCCTCAAGCAGATGCTCGCACAGTTGCTTGAAGACAAGAGGAAGTCAATCAATAAAGCCTCCTCTAAGAAGTCTAAAGGCAAGCGAAAAGAGGGAGAAAGCTCATCTTCAGTACATATAGAGGAGAAGGAGCAGTCTACTTCTGGTTCGTCTAAATCCTCATCACAGGAAAAGGACGACCAAGACCGGGAAAAGTTCATTCTAAGAGAATAAACTAGTTGGAGCAACGTCTTGAGGCCTTACCAATCGGAAAGGCCTCCAAGAAGCAGGAGTGGTCCGGCCATATCCAGCCGAATGGGACCTGGTTCCATACCCGCCCAAGTTCAAGGCTCCAACCCTCCAAGCATTTGATGGGAAAGGTTCACCGAACCAACATATCTACTACTTTAAGTCTCAAACAGGGAATGTGGTAGATAACGATGCCATCCTGGCGCGTTTATTCATCGGCACCCTAAAAGGGCTTGCCTTTGAATAGTTCATGAAGCTCTCAGAAGGCTCCATCAAGAACTGGGGTGATTTGGAGAAGCTTTTCTTAACGCGCTTCTTCAAAGATGACTCGGAAGTCACAATGCCCACCCTTTTAGCTACTAAACAGCGAAAGGGAGAGTCCGTCAAATCTTTCATGGAAAGATTTCGGAACGTGGCACTCCGATGTCCGAGCGGTATGACTCAGGTTACCCTGGTGGAAACATGCTGCCACAATCTCCAAACCTCACTCCTTCCTCAAATAGGAGTTGCTGAAAGCCGCACTTGGAAGCAATTAGTCCAACAAGGTGAACAGGCTGAGGAGATTGTCGCCCGCGTCAGAGCGGAAGAAGGTAAGCCCAGGCCGGAGAGGTCAACGAGGCGTGCGCCAGACACATCTATCCAAACAAAAAGGAAGGATAACTTGGCAGCAGAGACCAAATCCCCTGTCAAACCTCAACCAGTCAAGGGAAGTGGCTCTTCAAGCCAACCACGAGCCAATAAGCAGTATTCCTTCAAGGATGAACATGTCGACTCGCTCTTCAAATTACTCAACAAGAGCAATCGAGTGAAGCTTCTTGAAGCTAGGCGCCCCGAGGAAGTCGGTAAAACCGATAATCCCAGCTACTGCATGTATCATAGGATGTTGGGACACCCCACCAAGAGTTGTTATGTCTTCAAGGACATCCCTCAGGCTCTGATTGACGCGGAGGTATTAAAACTCCGTCCAGAGTAGAAGAAGGTGGCGGCTAACATGACGCCGTTTCTCCAGTTTGGGAGACAACCCCCAACACCCTCTGGAGTAGTCCCTATCCCAAGAGGAGAGCTGAGAATGGTCAACACAGACCCTCACCAGCAGCAAGAAAAGGGCCTGGTACCTGTTTTCACACCCCAAGGAGAAGTCATGTGGGTTCATCCCGACCTTGTGGATGGCCAGCAATGGAGCACTGTGACCAGCAGGAAGTCCAAAGGCAAAGCTAAAACTTTATCTTGTAATGTGGTATGCGCCTCTTCTCGAGAAGCGGAGACTGATGTTCCTTCGTTAACCGATTCAGAAGAGGAGACGATAGTCCTAACCACAGAATCTAGTCAACTGGTGGCAGAAACCCGTTCAGGGCAGCCATATTTGAAAAAGTATGGCGAAACGGTGGTAACTCCTCCAAAACCCGCTGCAGAGCCAGCCAAAACCTCCACGAAGCAACCCATGGAGAAACAGAAAGAACTTCGGTTTTCTCGAGTTCTTTCAAAAGACCTAGCGGAAGGATCCACAGCACCTTACCGCTTTGATGTCCTGGCTCAACTAGCCAACATCCCAGCGCGGATTACGCTTTATGAGCTTCTTAGACTATCAAAGTCGACCAGAGAAGCTCTACAAGAAGCTCTGGCTAATGCTGAGGTCTTCATGACCAAGTGCCAATCGGACCAAAGGAGGAAGATGTAGAGGATTGCCTCCACGCCTCCCAAAATATTCCCTATATCACCTTCACAGCGGATGATATGCAAGTCAAAGGGAAGCATGATCGACCCCTTTACTTCGCAGGGTATATTGGATCATCTGAGGTGAACCGCATTCAGGTAGATCCCGGGTCTGCATTGAGCATCATGCCTCGCCGGGTCATGCAACATCTGGGACTCCTACCCATCGTTTGAGCCCTACCCAGACGACCATTTATGAGTTCAATGCCAATAGTACCCGTCCAATGGGGAAGGTCAAGCTCAAATGCCAGATCAGAGATTTAAAGTCGGAAGTAACATGTTACGTCATCGACGCCGACACTTCCTACAATCTACTACTGGGACGACCTTGGATTCATCGCAATTCTATCGTTCCCTCTACCCTCCACCAGGTCATGAAATACATTGACGGGAGTGGAAAAGTGCGAACGTTGATTGCCGAAAGGCATCCGTTCAAGGGAGTTGAGAATTATTTCACAGATTCTCTCCTATATCAGGAATCTGTGGAAACAGATGAAATCCCGCAACCAGAGGAGCCCGACTCTGTAAATGAAGCTGACACCGAGCCAGAAAAAGAAGAATGCCTGTGGGAGTTGGAACCACTTGTAAAGAGCATTAATAAGCTCGATGTTGATAATACCACCGAAGACGCAGGCGGTTGGTACATTAATGAAGAATTAGATTTAGCGTATTTTTCTGTATTTGCTTCTGATTCGGTACCGTCAGACACTAGTACCGAAGTTGATGATGATCTCTGGTCGGCAATGGGTGCTTTGACATCATTGCATGTACCAGTGAAATCGTCCTTCGAGACGTACCAAGATAATGGTAATGCGCAAGAATCTATATTCACGGTTCCAGCAAGACGGAAAGGCCAAAAACCAATTCTTTTTGGGCAGATCTCGTCTGAACCAACGCCCCGCGAAGAATCAGAAGGCGAGGAGGAATCCCCTCAGTTCGATCATTATGAACCAAAAGCACTCAGAATGATGAAACGCATGGGGTATGACTTAACAAGCGGGCCCGGGTTGAACTTTGGCAAAGGAAGGAGAACGCTACCTCGATCCTTTGTGCCAGAAGGAAAAGCACCCGATTATTATCATCAGACTCGCAGGGGGTTGGGCTATGTATCAACTTCGGCTCCATCAGCTTCTGATTCTCAAAGATCGTCTGGTCACGATCACTCTTCAGGCACGTCATCATGGGAGTCAGATGTCAGTGTCGGCAACATCTTCGGAGAACTTTCAGTGAACATGGTTTCAACAAGCCACCTGGAAGATGGAGAGGAAGAAATGATCCAATCCGATACAGATCCTTGGATCAAACATTTAAATACTCTTTGGGATACCCGCTTTGAATAGCGAGAGCCACCCACAGAAGACAAGGTTATTCAGATCAATCTGGGGGATGAGGCTAATCCTAAGCCCATCTTTATAACTGACGGCCTGTCACCTTCGGAGAAAGAGGATCTAATATCTCTTGTACAAGAGTATATAGACGTCTTCGCCTGGAATTATGAAGACATGCCCGGACTTGATCCTCAAATGGCTATGCACCGCCTCAACATCAATTCGGACGTAAAGCCTATCAAATAACAACAGCGATGATTCCACCCAGTGATAATGGAGGCGATTCAATCAGAAGTCAGAAAGCTTATAGATTCTGGCTTCATCAGGGAAGAACAACATCCCGACTGGGTAGCCAACATTGTCCCCGTTGCCAAGAAGAACGAAAAGATCCGAATCTGCATCGATTTTCGTGATCTGAACGAGGCCTGTCCCAAGGACGAATTCCAACTGCCAATCACAGATGTCATGATTGACAATACATGTGGATTCAAACGAATGTCCTTCATGGGCGGATTCTCAGGATATAATCAAATCAAAATGTATCCTGACGACGAAAAGCATACCTCCTTCAGAACACCACTAGGGGTCTACTGCTGCACCGTCATGCCCTTCGGACTGAAGAATGCGGGGACAACATATCAAAGGGCATGAATGCCATTTTCCATCAGCAAATGCGCAAAACAGTGGAATGTTATGTTGATGACATTGCGGGAAAAAGCCGCGCTAAAGGTGATCACATATCTGACCTGAAGGCTGTCTTTGGTATCATGCGGGCTCATCAATTGAAGATGAACCCCACCAAGTCCTTCCTGGGGTTGGCTAGTGACAAATTCCTAGGATTTGTTGTAACCTCCACGGGGATTCATGTGGACCCAGAAAAGGTTCGCGCTATCCAGGAGATGCAACCTCCGAGAAATCTCAAGGAACTCAGGGGATTGCAAGGACGATTGGCGTACATCCGCAGGTTTATCTCAAATCTCTCCGGAAGATGCCAACCCTTCGCTAAACTAATAAAGAAGGGTGTTTCGTTCATTTGGGACGACGCTTGCCAGCAAGCATTTAAGGAGATCAAGCAATACCTTACCCAACCACCAGTCCTTGCAGCTCCGATATCCGAAAAACCTTTCCTGGTATACGTCCGAGCAACGGATCATTCTTTGGGAGCTCTACTAGCTCAGAATGATGATTAAGGATGAGAGCAAGCGATCTACTATTTGAGTAGAACAATGATCGGAGCCGAACATCGGTACAACCCGATCGAGAAGGAATGTTTGGCACTAGTGTTCGCCATTCAGAAAATACGACACTATCTGGCAGGCCAAACCATAAATGTCATATCAAAAGTCAACCCCTTGAGGTTACTCATGACAAAGCCTTCATCGCTAAATGGCCGACTGGCAAAATGGGCCATATTGTTATCTCAATATGAAATGCACTTTTACCACAGAAGGCCATTAAAGGACAAGCGGTGGCAGATTTCCTGACTGAGCATCCAGATCCGAGGGCAACCAAACTTTACGACGATCTCCCAGACGAGGTCGCTGAAGCCTGCCAGACCCAGACATCCTTTGAAAGGCAGGTGTGGCAACTTTTCTTTGATGGTGCATCAAGAACAAGCCCAAAAGGACACATCGTAGCGGGGGTAGGAGTAGTACTCGTCTCGCCACAGAACTACGTCATTCCCCGAGCCGTCTCGCTAACTGAGCCTTGCTCCAACAATGTGGCGGAGTACAATGCTCTTTTGATTGGGATGTAGTTCGCCGATGAGATTGGCGTTAAAAATCTCGAGGCATACGGTGACTCCAAACTCATCGTTAGCCAGGTTCGCGGGGAGTACGAAGTCAGACATGAAGACCTAGTACCCTATTACAACACAACTGTCCACATGGCTGGGAGGTTTACGAACTTTTACATTGACCATGTACCGCGCAGGCAAAATGCGCATACAGATGCACTGGCGTCTCTCGCTGCCTCTTTGGCTCTTCCAGCCGGAACAGTGGAGAAAATATTTGTCCACAGCCACGACCTGTATTGCCCGAGAATTGCCCCTGAGGACTACCCGGAGCCAACAGGAGGTCGTCAAGGCAAAGAAGCGCTTGAAGCGTCAACCGGTCCAGAACCTAGAGACTGGCGGTTCCCCTATATCGACTATGTCTTATATGGCATCCTGCCCGAGGACACCAAAGAAGCGGTTGCCATTCGAAGGAAAGCCCCCAAATTCTATTATAATATGATTACGCGAACATTGTATCGTCGATCGCATGACGGGATCTTGCTCCGCTGCCTTTCACCAAAGGAGGCACAGGAGGTATTGAAAGAAGCCCATGACGGCATGTGTGGAGCCCATCAACCTGGCCCAAAACTTGCATACCGACTCCAAAGGTTGGGATATTATTGGCCCAAGATGATTGCTGACGCCATCACCTATACCAAAAGATGTCACTCTTGCCAAGTACATGGCGATTTCATCCATCAAGCACCAGGGTACCTTCACTCTACGACCTCTACCTGGCCATTTGAAATGTGGGGGATGGACGTAGTTGGCCCTATCAGCCCGCCGTCATCGAAAGGACATCGGTTTATTTTGGCAATAACCGATTACTTCTCCAAATTGGCTGAGGCCGTTCCTTTGAAGGAGGTGAAGTCATCTGACGTGATTAATTTCGTGAAACATCACGTCATTTACCGTTTCGGTGTACCTCGGCGAATTGTCCATGACAACGGACCCTAGTTCATCAGCCAGGCTTTCCAGAGATTCTGCGCTAAGTTAAGAATCCAGAGTGTATCCTCAACAGCATACTACCCCGCCGCTAATGGTCTCGCAGAAGCTTTCAACAAGACCATTGGCAAGCTCCTCAAGAAATTCGTCTCGAAAAGTCAACGTGACTAGGACGACAAGCTAGGTGAATGCTTATGGGCTTACCGCACAACTGTTCGAACCCCGACTAAAGCTACGCCGTTCTCTTTGGTATACGGGTGTGAAGCCGTGCTTCCACTGGAAATCCAAATTCCATCTCTACGCGTCGCCCTGACAGCTGAGATGACAAATGAGGAGAAGCATCGACAGCGACTCCAGGAATTAGAGGCCTTAGATGACAAACGTCTGCAGGCCCAACAACAAATCGAGCTTTACCAGGCTCGAATTACCAGAGCCTTCAACAAGAAAGTCAAAGTGCGAACTTTCACGAAAGGTGATCTTGTCTTAACTGTCAGGCGACCTATGGTGATGACACACAAGACAAAAGGAAAATTTCAGCCCAAATGGGAAGGACCATTTGTAGTAGAGTCAGTCTACTCAAATGGATCATATCGCCTCATAACCTCAAATGGCGATACGCTCATGATGCCAATCAATGGCAGGTTCCTCAAGAAGTACTATGCTTAATAGTACTCCTCTACTGATCAAGTTAAAAGTACACCTCTGATCAAAATAAGAAGAGCATCTTCATTAACATCTGACGCCTCCGACGGCTAAGGATAGAGAAAAATATTGGCTTCTAAGCCCAACATAAGTCTTCGACAACTCATCATGCTAAGGGGAATAGCATGGCTAGCCCAACTCAAACGGTAGTTGGTAAAGGCATATCAAACCCGTTGACAGCTGAGGATTTGCTAAAAATCCTAAGGACATGTTCCCCTTTTTCCAATCGCCTCCGACGGCTAAGGATAGAGGAAAATATTGGCTTTTAAACCCAACATAAGTCTTCGACAACTCATCATGCTGAGGGGAATAGCATGGCTAGCCAACTCAAACGGTAGTTGGTAAAGGCACCTCAAATCCGTTGATAGCTGAGGGTTTGCTAAAAATCCTAAGTGGACTTAGTTCCGCTCTCTCCTCCAAAATCCCTTACCAATTCTCATCCACAGATTGGTAGGTCTACAAAATACAGTCGTTGCCAAGTTAACACTACACCTCTGGCTCTTCAAAGTCCACTTGTCAATTCTCATCAATAGAATGACAAGCCTTCCAAATTGCTCGTATCGCAAATTAATTCTTGTCAAGTTAACATCACACATCTGACAAATTACTGTTAAGTTCAACATTACACTTCTACAGTAATTAAGATTCTGCCAAGTTCAATATTAAACCTCTGACAGTCATTCTCCCTCAGACTTCCATATCGAAGCTGAAATGAACGATGCTAAGTTTAACACTACACCTCTAGCATCTAAGTCATTGCTAAGTTCAACAATACACTTAAAGCCATGACTTTCCCTCAGACTTTCTTGTCAAAGTCGAGATGACTAATGCCAGGTTCAAAACTACACCTCTAGCATTACCCTCACTGCTAAGTTAAACATTACACCTATGACAGTGATATTTTCAGTTTTCCCATATAAAAATTGAAATGCTTTTGAGTCAAGTTAATATCACACCTCTGACTCACATTCTTGTCAAGTTAACATCACACTTCTGACAAGACTTCATTCAACCCGTTAAGTTAATATCACACCTCTAATGGTAAAGACTTTCCTAGATCCCCCGCGAATCTAGTCTCACTTGTTATTCTCATCAACAGAATAACAAGCCCACTTAAAAGCATTGTTAGGTTAACGTTACACCGTTAACAATGTTTTCATTAACTCCCCAGCCGATCCTGATCAAGTTAAGCCTAAAACCTCTGATAAAAGTTCATCCTCCCTGGGGGTACAAATTCAGCTTGTCATTCTCTGTTATAGAGCGGCAGGTCCACAAAAGTTATCTTCTCTCTGTTAAGTTAATATTACACCTCTGACAGCATTGTTGAGTTCCTGAAATAGGATCTCTCCCTACAAAATTTGACTCGTTAAGATTATCTTCATAGTTTTGACAAGTCAAAGATTCTTTACTTCTATTCGTCTGACTTTCAATACAAAAAGGGAGTTCAAGACAATAGAAGGAGACAAAAAGAAAAAGTGTCACTTTTATTTATATCCAACATATGAAAGTGATACAAAACGCTCTCTTATACAATAAGATTGAGTGTTATAATAAAGGAGTACAAAGAAGCCCCTCTCTCAAAGGTTGCACTCACTCCTCGAAGCATGTTCACCACTCCAAATACAAGATGTTTGGAAGGGCGCCAAAGATGGACTGAGCACTGTGATGACGTTTGGAGGCTGACTACGTCACCATGCATGACGTAAACAGTGAAGAAACTCCTCGTTAACCAAGAGCAATGGTGCTTATCGAGGTCGAAAGGCAGCAGAATCTTCTGATTCACGCACCCTTTCAACACGGCCAAAGTCGCGTCTGCCTTATGGAGTAACAGTCGCGTTGTCATCCCAAAAGCAGTATCACCCCTGCGTCCACAGAAATGGCGTGTAGTCCTTGCTTCTGCAATTCAGTTCAAAAGCACACTGGCACAAGCAGATGACTGCCCACCTCTGGTTTAAAGTACACCAATGACAAACTTAAAGCAATCGGGAGAGGTTTAGACTGTGTATCTAGACACTCGACACGATCAAATTTGGCGGCTTCAAAGAGTTCCACAGTACACTCACGAAGACCGTACTCCAGATAAGATCAAACCCGGAGCATTGACAGTCTAGTCATAAGGGTGAGCTCAGCTAGAGTCTAAAGTATTTCGGAATCCGTCCCAACTAACTGCGGAATATCAAAAACTTTGGAGGGGGTTCTGTAGGCTGTCTAAAAATCATTAAGACAAGTCGTCAAAAGCAGAGTCCCCAGGCTCCAGACGCAGGGCTAATCATAGCCGTCTCAGCCGCACCAAGGCGCGAGGGTCCAAACCCGCGTCTCAGCAGCACCAAGGCGCGAGGGTCCAAACTCGCGTCTCAACAGCACCAAGGCGCGAGGGTCCAAACCCGCGTCTCAGCCGCACCAAGGCGCGAGGGTCCAAACCTCGCGTCTCAGCAGCACCAAGACGCGAGGGTCCAAACCCGCGTCTCAGTCGCAACAAGGCGCGAGGGTTCAAACCCGTGTCTCAGCAGCACCAAGACGCGAGGATCGAAACCCGCGTCTCAGCCGCACCAAGGCGCGAGGGTCCAAACCCGCGTCTCAGTAGCACCAAGACGCGAGGGTCGAAACCCGCGTCTCGGTTGTAACTGCCCTGGTTATGGGGCCCGTCACCGCCCACATAGCGGGGAAAGTTAACCCCCATTATGGAGTATTTTTAGGAGGCACGTACACCCCACGTACGCCCCTATACCTCTATAAATAGCCCCGTTTCTATGGAGAAGCGGTGGGTCGATTAGAGAGGAGAGACAGAGAAAGAGAGTCCAACTCTTCAGCTGACTTGTTGTGTTCAAGTTAGTCTTTGCCGACAATCTCTTTGAGAGTTTTGGTCGACAGAGCTGTGTTACTCGGTCAACCACCCGAAGAGAAGAGCCCCGGAAGATCTCAACGTTCACCTGGTCAACGGAGAACAAGATTCACTCTCCACCGCCACTTGAAGAACCCAACCTTAAACAAAGGGAGGATTCAAGACTCAACATCCTCCCTCCCTTGTAATCGAAATACTGATCTGTTGTAATCTTCTATCCAATCAAAAGAATTTTGCAATCGAATCCTCCTTTTTCGACGCGTACAGCGTCCTCATATCTATGCGTCGGTTTTGAGAAGCATAAGACCGCGTCTTCACGGCATCCTGAATTCTGTACTTGGGCAGAGTTAAGGGCTGCAGCCAGGGAGCCGCACCCAAAGCTGCATCCTGCGCACCAACTGGAGCCGCGTCTCGATTGACAGGTCAGAATCTCGTCTCTCAGGATCGCGTCTCCCTATAAATCAGAGTCGTGCACCGCCCAAGAACTCAGTTCTACCTCAGTTCATTATTCACCGCCAGTCAAGGATCACAGCCAAAGACTGCCGCTAAGAAATTGGATTAATCTACAGTAGAACAATGGCGATGGAGCAAAATTTCAAAAGACTTTTATTATTTGAACCAAAAATGATAGGTGATACAAACACTCTTGATGAATTGAGTGTTCTTTCCTTAAAAAATAAAAAGGGGGGAGGCTAATAATTTTGATTAGCCAAAGAACGGATTTGTTCTCGGAGGCGATGTATCTCGTTCTGACGTGTTTTCTCAGCCTCCATGAGAGCCTGGACCCGCAGCTCCTCCTCGGACAAAAATCTCCTCGCAGCCAGATGCGCTCATAGGGATTCCAACTTGGAGGAATGAGCAGAGAGGTTTTCTTCAACTTGCGTCTTGGCAGCTTCCAGATCTTCCAGCTTCTCCTGGCAGTGGCAAGCTTATGCTCGTTGATTGCAATCAAGGCCTCCACCTTGGCTATGGTGGCCCGAGCACTGATAATAACCTGCTCTGCGCTCTGCATGATGAGTTCAGATTCCCTTGAATCGCCAATCAGCCTTTGATGGTCCGCCTGGAAATGTTGGAGATGGTGGGTCTCTTCAGCTATTTGTTCCTCCATCTCTTTCCGCTCCTGTTCTTGAGCAGCAAGAAGCCTAGTCAGGGTTGCCCGGGCCTCGTGAACTGAGCCGACATCTTCCAAAGACTTAAGCTCTTTCAGATCACTCCCCAACTGCTCCACCAGCAGCAGACACGCCCTAACTTGTGAAGGACCTCCAGTATGACCAATGTTCTCAATCAAATTCTCAAGAAGCATTCGGGCAAATTCAAAAGAACTGCCCCCAGAGAGGATGAAATCAACACACGATCGCATGGAAGCAAAGAACTGCTGCACCATTTGACGTGTCAGTTCTTCCAAGATATCACCAGCCGAGGAGAATTCCGCTGATGTGCTCCCAGATCCCCTTTCTATCACAGGGCGAGGGATGGGAATCAACTCATCCCGTGCAGGAGTAGGATCAACGACAGGTGCGGCAGAAACTGAGATGGTCATAGATACGTCTGGCGCAGTCACTGTCGTAGCAGCCTCCATGGCGACTGGAGTAGCAGCGAACCTGACTCTTCGGAACCCTCGGTCGAGGGTTGAATTGTATTGCCTGCGGGCTCGACGCTGACTGCAAGTCCTCTAGCTGAGCTTCCTCAGCACTCTCTACAAATCACCAGAATGTCAGTCATGACAATAAAAGGAAAATATTCAAAGCGTCAATATTTTCTTACCAAGCCGAGGGTCCGAAGACGGCAGATCCCTGGGCAAATCTTGCAAGGTTGAGGTCTCCCCGACCTCAATAATTGCCCTCTCTTGAGGCATCTCAGCAGCAGCCTCAACACCCTCCTACTGGGCCAGCTCCTGTATCATCTCCTCGATATGGGAGGAAGTCGCAGCCTCGCTGTCCGCGGCCACCCTGCAGCATAAAGGGAAAATGTCAGAACATTTTCCCTAGTTAAAAAGGGAAACCGGGTCAACAAGACGATAAGAGTACCTTCAGCAGGAGCAGTTGCCGCTTGTAATAACGCCATCACCGGATCACACCCGTATATTTCTTCCTCCGAGATATGTGAGAATTTGCTCGGATCTGGAAGAGCGGGTTCATCGCCAAAATCGACTTCATCGCCTGAATCATATTCGTCCTCTCCGGATGATGAAGACGATAATTCAACGCGAGAAGCCTCGGTAATTGAGGCCTTGCCACGAAACACCCCAGTAGTAGGACTAGGGTCAGCTACTCGCGAGCTGGAGATTAATACACCAGGAGATCCTGGCTGTTGTGCCTCATCTATCCTTTCATGAGTCGAAGAAGACCCTGGTTGAGTTGAGACCCCTGGAATCTCAACATCACTCCTTCCCACCAGGTCAGCCTCAAGTTGCTCAGCCTCATCAGTTGCGACGGGTTCATCAGCAAGTTCCCCTTCTTCTAAAATCACGGGGCCCCTGCTGCGCAATCCACAAGAACGAACAAGGGGGGCGTCGTCTTCCTCCTCCTCTTCTTCCCTCTGCTCTTCAACGCCGGAAGGGACGGTCTCTTCAGCCGCCAAGTCTCTCCTGGCCTTCTTCGGGGCAGACTCAGCCGTGGAAGTAGAAGAAGGCTCAGCTTGGAGAGTAACGCCATGAGGACGTTTATGCACCGTCTGTCGACGCCTTCTGGTAGACTGCTCCCTGGGTGCTGCCGCCCTCGGTTCTCCCTGTTTTTCCCCTCTGACCTCCCTCTGAGCCGCCCGATATTCATTGAGGCCTCGCGAGCGCTTGTTGGACGCCACCTTCTCCTCATAGGACGCATTAATGCTCTTAATGCATGAACGCTCCATTGAGTAGCCAGGCACTTGCTAGCCTGGAAGTACCAGGTACAGAAGCTAAGACTTGCGTAACAGTTTGGCGTCTTATGAGGTAAGCGGAAAAGAGCCTGTGTTCCCCCAGCTACGCTGTAATACCAAGCCCGAGCACCTTCAAACAGATTTTCACTGAAGGCAAGCTGAGCGTTAGGATTACCGACATATAGTTGGTCATAGCCGAACTGTCGGGCAAAACGATTCGGCATGTAAGGCTCGATCGTGCACGAATTCCCTTGCCGGAAGAGCAGATAACCGGGCCGGATATTGATAAGCCACCAGTAGACTCCCGATGGCAGCCTCGTGAAGTCGTCCGGACCCACAATATCGGCAAACTTATCCCCATAAGCAGCATCTGTAATCTCGGGGAAGCAACGGTTGAGATGATAATTTGAAGCGTTCAGAATACACTTCCGAACGTAGAACATATAGTTGTTGCACCAACTCGAACTCTCCAACCGCTGCACAAAAGGGACAAACCCCTCGCATCGGGACACTGGTGTCATCAGTGAGGGGCAATGCATCACGTACCATGCCATTAAGTACGTGTAAGGAAGCTCGATCCGAGGGTTAGGGGTCTTCACTCTCGGCCTTCCCTCTGAGTCGACCTCTGGTTTACCTTGGGAGTCGACGATGGCCTCCACCCTGCACAGGCTCTGAGTCAGGGCCCGTAACCCGCTTTGGATACCAGCCACCATTGCCGGAAGGAAAGCTATGGAACCTACCATAGGCCAGCAGCACCGCTGGATATACCACGTCGGCAACAATCACCTCATGCGGCAGTGTCGGCACTACACAGCGCTTCAACCACAGCATGAGGAACCCGCCAGCAGTGCCCGGTTAGAAATGGGGATCTGGGCCTAGTGATGGAAACTTTTGAAAACCGTGCCAGGTTGAAAGTGTCTTCGTTCGACTCTGTGGTATAAGAATTCACAGAGGCATCGATCCTCTCGGCGATTTCTTCGTCAAAGCTGGGAGCCAGACTGGTCACTGAGTGGTCTTTCTCAGTGATACCATTAAACAAGTAGCTTGCCCAAGACAGCTACTTAACTCCCCTAGCCCTACAGGAAGTTATTTGACCGCAGATGTGGAAATGACATAGCACCTCCCAGTAGGTCCAATACACGAGGGCACTCTTTCTTCAAGAGATGAAGCTCCTCAGAGGTAGGGATGTATTCCTCATAAGGAGCATCTCCCATTATCAGCCCCGAGACTTCATATATTTCATGCAGGGCAAGCCCCATCTCTCCAACCGGGGTGAAAAACGTCCCCGTCGAAGGGTCGTAGCGCTCCAGGATCCCAAGGAAATTTTGGGAATTTTGTGGGATGCCATATTGCACAGCCCTGACCGCTTGGTACAGTCCCACCTGGTCCAACAGACCTCCAAGTTCAGCGAGGACAAAGCTCACCATCTTGCCCCACCAGTACTTGTCAGTGGAATGAACCCACCCGAGCGGGCGGAAGTCAGTGGGAAAATAACCCCCTACCTTCATGAATTGATTAATAAAGGTAGTGCTGAGCTGAGGGGTTTCCCTACTGGGTAATCAGACCTGAATAACCCAGGAAACAAGCCAAAGACTTCCCTTCCATGACCGGCAGTGTGTACCTTCTTGGCACCCAGGATGCCGATGCCGAGTGAGACACCGGGGACAGATCGGGCAAGCTCCCATTCCATTGCCCGGGGACAGACATGTGCTGAAGGTAGGATAGGGGATACATTCTCTCCATATTTGGAAGAAAGAATTTCCTACCCCCAATCTGGCGGAGCCACTTGTAATCGCCATCATGCAAGACGTAACCACCCTCGCCAATATTGTCCCCAAAGAAGAAGACGGGTTTCTTCAATAAAATGCGCGAATCCGTCTTAAATTCCGCGTCAGTCATAAGTTCCGGAATGTCACCATGTCGACCTTGGAGAGCCTCTCCTTTCGCTCCTTCGGCTTGTCGGCG
>JAVJIF010026547.1:0-36074 GCA_038442645.1 Agave tequilana
AGAAAAGATTTCAAGTTTTCTTGCTTCAAGTGCTCTCATTTCAAAAACCAATTTCTGCAAGTTTTTAGCTCTTAGATTGATTCATTTTAACTGATTTTCTCTTTCATAAACTTCTTGAGTTTCATCTTATATCAAATACTATAGAAAGTTGTAAAAGGGATTGTTTGTGATTTTTTGTGTGGTACCAAGAGCTTGTAAATCTCATTGACTTTGTGCTACCTTTTGTGTAGAGGATTGAGAGTTGGAGTTGTGTTCTCTGGTCTTGTGTAGACCTTATAGCTCCTTTGTATAGGCTTCTTTGTGGAAAGCTCCTTAATGGTTGTGAAATCTTCACGCAGTGAAGGCGGGATGTGGAACTTGGTGCTCGAACCTCGAAGCAAATCTCATATGTTTGTGATTGCTTTCTCTTACTCTTACACTATTTCAATTTCTTGCACTCGGGTTTTTGCATTTATTTCACTTGCTATTCATATCTAACATCATTCATTATTGTCAATTTTCACTCTCTAAATTAAGAAGGCAATTGAGTACCTCAACTCATTATCTAGAGGAATATAGAGAAGAAGTTCTAGAGCTCTTCACAGGGATCTGGCTTCCCTTCTTGATTTGAGTTGACCATTTGCATCCTTCATATTATTAATTGTTGTATTTTCACATTTTGACTATTAGATTAGCATTACACCTATTCACCACCCCCCTCTAGGTGAACTTTCACTCTGACTCCTCCTTACAAAGACATCCAGGAATGTGAGTTCCCAAGGAAGTTTTCAATTCCAGCCTTTGACTATTGCGATCCTGTCCAGCACATCAGACATTTTCGGGATAAGATGGTCTATTCTTGAAACGATTTACTCTTTTGCATCACCATTCCTTCCTGAAAGGTGTGACATCGAACTGGTTCTACTCTCTGCCACCCCCGCTCTTTCTACAATTTGGAGGAGATAACTAAAGTGTTTCTCACTTAGTACACCTCTCTCCTGGAGGCCAAGAAGAACAATCATCATCTCCTCTCTACAAGATGAGGCAGAGTGACAGCCTCAAATCATACATCAATTTCTTTCAAAGCCAACTCGCCAAAGTCCACAACTGCGGTAAGGACGTCTCTGTACTCGCATTCATCAGTAGGCTGCACATTTCTTACACCCTGTACAAGCACTACTCAAGCACAATGTCACTCGAATGAGCGAGATCTTGTTACGAGCTCAACCCTACATCTATCTAGAAGAAGCAATGAAGATTTTCTTCAACCATACCATGAAGCATGGTGATGTCAGAGAAAAGTTGAAGTCTCCACAAAAATGCCCAAGATCAGAACCAGGGTTAACCTGTCTTCAAGGGGCAGGCACTCTCCATCCTTCCATCAAATTGCTTTGAGCTTACAATCTGATGAAAAACATTTCACTCTGTTGAGACTCCCTACAAGATCTTCAACACCATCAAGGATCAGTCGTAGGTTAGGCGCCCAAGACCAATCTGGTATGATCTCTCACTTCTCGGACCACCAGAAGAATATTGTTCTTGCCATGACTACAAAGGACACAAGACTATCCGCTGATGGCCCTCCGAAAGTACCTGGAAGAGCGCATCCAACAAGTATCCTTAAAGAGTACATCCTCACTCCTGAAGTAGCCTCCGAATCTGGATAGCTCAATGCTCCACCGCCTACCCAGCCACAACACATGATCACCCAATATAAACAATTAAGTGATTCCATGTTTCAAAGAAATAGGACAATAGTCTTATCCCTACCATTTTCTATATTCTAATTTCATGTATTCCATTCCAATATTGAATAAAATGATATTGGTCTCTCTAACCATTGCAGCCCTTCCAAGTTAGACATTCCGCTGATGGGATTTTCCCCACTCGAAGCTACTATGTTACCGGGATTTTTTTCCACTCGGAGTCAGACCATCTACTGATGGGACTTCCTCCACTTGGAGGACTATATTTAGACATTCTGCTGACAAGATTTTTCCCACTCGAACTACTCCGCTGCATGGATTTTTCCCACTCAGAGTCAGTCCTTCCGCTGCTGAAATTTTCTTTATTCGGGGGACTGTGTCTATACACTCCGCTGATAAAATTTTCCCCACTTAGAGACAGCAACCTAGACTTGCCTACGAACCCTTTCTTGATTAGACTATGAGAATCAAAACCCTCCACTATTGAATTTCTCTCACTTGGAGTTCCTACTCTGCTGCAGGGACTTTTTCTTTTAGAATCCCCGTTTGATGTTCTGTTGATGGGATTTCCCTCACTCAAAAACACAAACACAAGCCTATAGGCTCCCCTTATCTGACCCATGGGTGGAAACCCTATGTAGTTTTCCTATGTTGGGTCCATGCCGGATCGCCAAACCGCTGCTGGGATTTTCCTCACTTAGAGTAGACATGTTCAATCTGTCAACTGGTGATAACCCCACTTCAGGTCCTTACCGAGGTCATGGCTCCACTGATGGTCACCGCTCAGAAGCAACATTGAACTCGACTCCACTGATGAGATTTCCACACTCATAGGCCCAACTCCACTGCTAGGATTTACCCACTCGGAGGTCTGGATTTTCACTCCGTTGCTGAATTTCCCTCACTCGAAGTTGACACATCCAATCTGTTGGTGGTGTAGGCTGTCTAAAAATCACTGAAGACAAGTCATCAAAAAGAAGAGTCCAAACTCTAGACGCAAGGTTAATCATCGCCACTAGCGTAACACCAAGAAGCGAGGATTGAAACCCGTGCCTCAACATCACTGCGATGACCAAAACGCGGAGCATGAAAGCTGCATCTCAGCATCACTGCAGTACCAAGACGCAGAGCCCAAAGCCCGCGTCTCACATGAAGCTTGACGCAGAATTTGAAGCTCGCGTTTCTCAAGCATCACCTCAATGGCAAAATGCGAGGCCCAAAGCCCGCATCTCGGTTATAACTGCCCTCATTACTGGATCAATTATTGCCACGTAATGAGGGAGTTAATCTCATTATGGAGTATTTTTAGGGGACACTTTTATCCCCTGAAATCTCTATAAATAGCCCAATTTGCTATGAAAGAGGGGCCAGAAAAATCTCGTCAGAAGAATTTCGGTTGTAAGCCGTAGAAGGACCAGATCTCTAGCTAAAGAAAAAGAGAGTTCAACTCTTCTAACAACTTGCTGCGTACAAGTTTGTTTTTGCCTACGGTCTCTTTGAGATTCTTGTTGGACAGAAGCTGTGTTACTTCGTCCACCATTCAAAGAGAAGATTCTCAAGAGATTTTGACGTTCACCCGGTCAATGGAAAATTAGATTCACTTTCCATCGCCACATCAAGAACCTAGCACTAAACAAAGGGAAGATTCGAGCTTAAATATCTTCCCTTTCTTATAACCAAATTATTGATCTGTTATAATTTTCTTTACAATCAAATAAAGAATTTACACACTCCTTCAATTTTCCCACCAAACAAGAGATGGCGACTTACTGGGAACACTTTCTCCACTGATGAGCAAGTCGTGGAGCAAGGTGACATCACCTACATAGAAAAAATGGTTGAATCACTTATTGTGGAGTTCGACCAGGCAAAGTATGAAGAGTTCTCTCTTTTGGCTCCAAGAGCCCTAGGACACGGTAGTACCGCAAGGTCTCCTTGGGGACCCGCTCTCAAGTCCGCTCTGAGATCCCTTCAGATGTGATTGACAAGAAGAGTGCCATGGCTAGCCACATCACACGTAACACCTACGTCAACATCTCCCAAGAGACCCGCGAGGTTAGCGTTGCTGATATTCAGTCAGTTCATGCCCGTCCTCTTCCTCAGTTCCAGGTTACTAGGAGTTTCCAGCAACCCGTACGGCGCAACCGGAACGCTGAACGTCAACAGAGACAACGCGCGCTCAACTACAGGCGCAAGAAGCTAGAACAACGATCTGTCCAGCAGATACATAACGCGAGGCTCAAGCCTGCATCTCTCCTAAGTTATGAGTGCGACCTTGTTCCGTACCCTCCTACGTCCTAAGCTCCGATCTTACAGGCTTTCAACGGCAAAGGGTCACCGAAACAACACATCTACTACTTCAAGTCTCAGACAGGAATGTTGTAGATAATGATGCCATCTTGGCACGTTTGCTCATTGGCACTTTAAAGGGCTTATCTTTGAATGGTTCATGAAACTCCAGAAGGCTCCATCAAAAACTGGGGTGATTTGGAAAAGCTCTTCCTGACATGCTTCTTTGAAGACGACTCAGAAATTACAATGCCCACTCTCCTGACAACAAAGCAGCGAAAAGGAGAGTCAGTCAAAACATTTATGGAGAGATTTCAAATATGGCGATCCGATGTCCTAGCGGAATGACCAAGGCCACCCTGGTAGAAATATGCCGCCACAATCTACAAACTTCACTCTTAGCCATATAGGGTTGCTGAAAGCCGCAACTGGAAGCAATTGGTCCAACAAGGTGAACAGGCTGAAGAAATTGCTGCCAGAGTTAGGGCAAAAGAAAACAAGCCCCGACCTGAAAAGTCGACAAGGCGCATGCCAGAAACATCTTTTCAATCAAAAAGAAAGATAATTTGGAGATGGAGACAAAATCCCCCTCAAACCTCAGCCGGATAGGGGAGGTGGTTCTTCAAGTCAGCCACGCGCTAACAAGCAGTACGCTTTCAAGGATGAACATGTCGATTCGCTGTTCAAGTTACTCAACAAGAGTAAAAGATTGAAGTTTCCTGAAGCTAGATGTTCTGAGGAAGTCGACAAGTCCGACAATCCTAACTACTGTCTGTATCATAGGATGCTAGGGTACCCCACCAAGAGCTGTTATGTCTTGAAAGATATTCTTCAAGCTCTGATCGATGCAGAAGTGTTAAAGCTCCATCCAGAGCAGAAAAAGTGACGGCTAATATGACATCATTTCTTCAGTTTGAAAATAGCCTCCAGTACCGTCCGGAGTAGTTACCATCCGGAAAGGAGAACTAAGAATGATCAATACGGACCCACATCATCAGCAGGAGAAAGGTCTTGTACCTATTTCTACACCTCAGGGAGAAATTATGTGGGCTTATCTCGACCTTGTGAATGGCCAACAGTGGACAACTGTTACCAACATAAAGTCCAAAGGCAAGGCGAAAGTTTCATCCTGCAATGTGGTGTGCGCTTCTTCCCGAGAAGCAGAAACCGATGTTCCTTCACTAACCGATTCGGAAGAGGAAACAATCGTCCTTGCTGCAGAGCTCAATAAACCGCTCATGGCAGAAACTCGTTCGGGTCAGTCGTATTTAAAGAAGTACGACGAGATGGTGGTGTTCGCGATTCAAAATTCATGAAAAACTCCATCGTTGTTGAATCACTTACAAGTTATAAAACCTAAACTTACTAAAATCTTTTTCGCAAAGTGTGTAGTGGCAAGTATAGATCGAATCCACAGAGATTTGTTCTTGAAAATTTAATTATTAAAATCTCACTTTTATGTTATTCTAGTTGAGAAATCCCTTGGATGAAGGTTGGAATTTTGTTTTTTAATAAATAAATAAATAAAGATCTTGAAGAAGAAAGCAAAACAAAAATAAAATATGAAGAAAGCAAAAGAAGAAAGAAATACTAACCTTTTTGCGAAGATTTGAATACCCAAAATAAGAAAAAAAGAAATTAAAAGATTGGTACGAAGGGAAGAGAAAGATGAACCAGTGAACTTACTTCTTATCGTCGCCTTGTTGTCTCTCTCCTCCAAGCGATGCTGAAACAAAGAAGCCAATAAAAGAAAATAGATGACTTCATGGAATCAAATATGAAAGAAAAGAATAGGAAAAAAATAAAGAGAAAATTAAAGAAAAACTTAGACTGAACGCCGCAAGATCGTGAAGAAGAATTCTGAATTTTATTCCATAAGCATCAAATACAAAGCTCTTGACCTCTCCAATCTCGCATTACAACGCTCAAAACTTTCTTTTTCTAGCTTTTCAGCCCTCTGGTGTCCCCTCATCTCTCAATGAATACAGGTATTTATAGGAAAAATAATGATAAGGGAGAGTGTAGGGAGATAGGAAGAGTTAGCTATTTTTGAATTTCAATCTTCCCCTTATCTCCAAACTGGATTTATCCAGAATTCTGTTTTACAGCTTGATGGAGTGTTGATTGCTGAATATTGCTTAACAAATGATAGAATTTGAAACAGTGATCAACATAAGAGTTGTAGCCATTTAAATCTTCTTTCTGGATCATCTTGAATCATCAGATTTGAGATTCAGTAGCGAAAGTTATGATTCAAATATTAAAATGTATCCAGTCAGAATCTGAGTCAAACTTGCTTCATTCCATCCGTTGATCTTCTCTGTATTTGATATTATCCTCGGTTGATCTTTAGCTAACCAAAATAGATTTATAGAAATCTGAATTTTACCGGTTTCCATTTGGTGTTATCTTTCTGATTTGCTCTGATCTTCAGCTAAATATTTCCCCCAATCCTTGATTTGTTTTAACTAGATCTGGGATCATCCTCAGCTAACCAATAGATCCAGTTAAATTTGATTTTAATTGGTATTTATTTGGTTTAATCATCTTTCTGTTCATTATTATCTTCTGCAAAATAGATATTTAAGACAAGAAAATTAGCAGATTTATTACACGATAAATGTAGGAGTGTAATAAAAAGAATGCAAAATATGTGTACGATCAGGTGCAACATGCTTGGATTTTGGTGCCATCGCAATCGTGAATCGGTGTTGAAGATGATGAAAATGGAAAAAGCTTTAAGTTTTTCTTAACCTCGATAAAAAGCTTACCGAAGAAGAAGAAGAATCTAATATGACTCTTAGAAGACTGTTGTCTTTTATAGGCACCATGATCCGCAGAAATACGCGGCGCATGTCTCGAGGCCTAATCCCTGCCTGACGCGTGGCATGTGTCTTAAATGCGATGCGAATTTCGCGCGTCAAAGGAGAATGTCCCCTCAACTCCGCCGAACACGTGGCAACACGCCCAAGACAAGGGACTCGCGTTTAACAAAAATCGCGTCTCTCCAAAGGTTGCAACTCTTCAGCAAGACTAGAACTGCGTTTTAATCAACAGGATGAGAGTTGCGTCTTCACTTAAAAGATTGTGTCCCTCTAGAGGTCACGTTTCTTCAGTAAATTAATAGATGTGTCCCCGCTCCGAGTAAGGATGGCGTCTTTAGAGCAACATGACCCTTGCGTCTATAAGACTTGCATTCAGTCTTTACTTCTGCAATCAGTTCAACAGTACACTGGACAAACAAATGACTGTTTACCTCTGATTCAACAGTACACCAACAACCAGCTCAGAGCACTGAGGAGGTCTGGACTACGCATCTAGACACTCACCACGATCATCTCTAGTGGCTTCAACGGGTTTTACAGTACACTCACGAAGACCATAATCCAGACAAGATCAAGCTCAGGGCATCTCAAATGATTGTCAGTCCAATCATGAGAATTATGAACTCGACCAAAGTCCAAAGTATTTCGAAATCCGTCCCAGTCAACCGCGAAATATCGAAAACTTTGGAGGGGGTTCTGTAGGATGTCTAAAAATTACTAAAGACAAGTTATCAAAAAGCAGAGTCCAAACTCCAGACGCAAGGCTAATCATTGCCACTAGCGTAACACCAAGATGCAAGGATTGAAACTCGCGTCTCAACATCACTGAAATGACCAAGACCCGGAGCATGAAAGCTGCAACTCAGCATCACTGTAGTACCAAGACGCGGATCCCAAAGCCCGCGTCTCACATGAAGCTTAACGCAGAATTTGAAGCTCGCGTTTCTCAAGCATCACCTTAATGGCAAAACGCGAGGCCCAAAGCCCGTGTCTCGGTTATAACTGCCCTCATTACTGGGCAATTACTGCCCACGTAATGAGGGAGTTAACCCCAATTATGGAGTATTTTTAGGGGACATTTTTATCTCCTGAAATCTCTATAAAATAGCCCAGTTTGCTACGGAAGAGGGGTCAAAAAAATCTGGTCAGAAGAACTTTGGTTGTAAGTCGTAGAAGGATCAAGATCTCCAGCTAAAAGAAAAAGAGAGTTCAAATCTTTTAACAACTTGCTGCGTACAAGTTTGGTTTTGCCTACGGTCTCTTTGAGATTCTTGTTGGACAGAAGCTGTGTTATTTCGTCCACTATCCAAAGAGAAGATTCCCAAGAGGTCTTGACGTTCAACCGGTCAACAGAAAACAAGATTCACTTTCCATCACCACATCAAGAACCCAGCACTAAACAAATGAGAGATTCGAGCTTAAATATCTTCCCTCTCTTGTGACCGGATTATTGATTTGTTATAATTTTCTTTACAATCAAATAAAGAATTTACACGCCCCTTAAATTTTCCCACCAAACAGGTGGGTGATACCCTAACTACAGGCCTTGTCCAATTTGCAGGTAATTATTCCGTAGAGCGTATGATTGCACGAAACACATATTATATACATGAGGAATTTCTTTGTTTGGATTATCTCCTCGACAAACTAGTTTCTTGTGATTACAAGCTGGAGGCATCAAGGATAACGGAGAAGATACAGTCGCCCAGGTATTATCGTGCATGTGTTTACTCATCCAGAGACGACATGATTTTGTATGTCTAGCTTATAACCACACGAGGCACATGGTATATACATGAGAGTTTCCTTATTTAGATTATCCCCTCGACGTACTAGTTTCATGTGATTAAAAGCTGCACATACATAGTCTTATTGACCCAATCTATTTAATTTATGACTTTTATTTTCTTAAATATTGCATCTAACATTTATTCAAGTTGTATCATTGCATGCTTATCTGCACATCATCCCTCTGCTCTGGGATTTTCCCACTCGAACCCTAACAAATTTCACATTCTGCTTCTGAGATTTTCCCGACTCAGAGACCCAACTCTTCTGTAGGAAATTTTCCTCTCAGATCCCAAGTTCACAGCTTCATTGATAGGTCAAACCCCCACTCACCCCCACTCGAAAGCATACATGAATCCAACTAAGCTGCTAGGATTTCTCTCACTTGGGGCCTAAAGTTTGAAGGTACCATGGTGGGACTACCCACACTCATGAACAACACCACAAACCTACCAAATCATCCACATGCCAGATCAAATATCCTAGAGTTAAAGACAAGCATTCTGAGGAGACATGATCGATTCTGACCAAAACTAATCGTAAAGCAAACTAGGTAAGATCTAACAAATATTTCCATTCCAAAGGACATATATATATATTTTATTCCGAAAAGTCTTTCCATTCTGTATACATCCCTTCAAATATATATATATATATTTGATTACATCTAACAAGAGTAATATAAAACTCCATTACAAATTTTGTGTTTGCATCTTTTTGAAAAAAAATACATGTAATCCAATTCTTCCATCCTGCTGCTACGTAAAGCCTCACCTCTAAACCCCAAAGAAAGGTTCGAGAGGTTCCCTCACAAAAGAGATCCTTCAGATGAAGAACCTTTTCGTCTCCGCTTGGAACACACCTCCAAGAAAGCCAGATGGATTCTGCCGAGACAAACAAGCCAATAATGATTCACACCATCGACCCTTTATTCTGAGGAAGATGTTGGAGCTCTAGAAGAAGGAGTGCTTCATCGGCGACACCCCGGTGGATATCCCTCATTCTCCCCTCCTGTTGCTTGCTGCAAGAAAAGAGTCTCCAAGTGTGAGGCAGCAGTATCCGATCAGAAAGACTCCAAGACAAGTAAGAGTGTCATGGAGTCACATATCCTTAGTAAACTGTCCAGGACAACCCCCACTCCTACTTCATACATGCTACTAATAAATAAGAACTCTGAGCCCCAAGATAAAAACTGGATTGATCCGATTAGAGATTAGACGAACAAATCAGATCAAAGTGGACGCCTTACCCATCCTTTCTAATAGCAGAGCCTTATCACGAAAACTAATATTTTGCGACAAACTCATCACGAAGACAGATGATTTGTGCCAACCAACTCCCAAACAGCAAGAGACCGACAATCATTTCCACCATCTCCTTCTGCTCACTCTCTTTCCTCCACCGATAAAGAAGAAGGACATAACAACCGACTAGAGCAAAAAAATTTGGAAGTAAGGATAAATCAGAGAATAAGGTAAGTAAATTTACCCTAGGGCTCTACTCTGTTTATAGATAGAGGAGGAGTCAAAGTCTCCAATTCAAATCTCTAATCCCCAAAAACTCGGTATGCATCCTAAGATCATCGATCAAACCAAATCAGCAAGATACCTACTACCTTTGCTACACGATCTCAGCCTTCATGGCATCTGGATTCAAAAGATGCCAGTCACACATTTTAAGCCAATCTAATTAATTGACGTGCCATCTGTCATCCGGTCACACACGATCTCCAGGCAAAATCCAAAAGGCTCGCATTGATGGACCATATCCTCCCCTTCACTAATATCAAGAAGAATTTAAGGCAATTAAGGATCTCTACTAACTTCGCTCTTCCAACTTCCCTCCTACATGCTTCAGCAAGCGAAAGAGCAAAGAGCATCTGTAGTAGTCAAAATTGATCCTCTTCAAGATCTTGACACATGTTCATGCAACTGATAGCCTCCCACCGAGATGCCCACAGCTCTCGGTCCTTCCCTGCAAGCTTCACCACCTAGAGCCATTTCAGAGCTACTTCATGTTTCAAAGACATCACCCACCAAAGTCACCTGCAGTCTAAAATTTCTGACTTCACAACAAACTGGAAGTCCCGTAGTAACCATCGAGATCTCCGCCTGCAATCACACCACTTTCCCTCTCTCATGTTGAAGACATGCACGCCCTTAAATTCAAAGCGGGCAGTTATGAATAATGAAAAATTCCCTACATGCATTGGCAACTGTCCAGGGCTCATAATCACGATCGTTACAACAAATTCGCACTTGGAGATCGTATAGTTACAGGAGCCTCATCAGCTCTCAGTTATTACCAACAATTCAGTATAAATGGACCCTCGTCTCCAACAAGAAGGGAGACTGAGTGACCTGGACCTGGATCCTCTCTCTGAACCTAAACATGACCTTCTCAATACTTTCATAGTCAACCCTTATCCCGACACTCTAAACAATCCCTGTAATCCTTGTAAATTGGCATATTATAGTGGATCTTCCTCCTCCTCCCCGTAGTTTTTCTCGATTTGAGTTTCTACGTAAAAATCATATGTCTCCGCCTCTTTTCTGTGTTGTAATCGTCTCTTTACAGTTACACTTTAATCTCCATCTCTCGCTTCTGGTGTAGATCGACCGTCTGATTATTCGCAGCGAAAAATCTCCAACACATTCCTATATAAATTTAAGAAAAATTGAAGTTGTGAATAAGGTTTATGCATCTTCTTTCAAAGAAATAAGTAATTAAAACTATAGAAAATAAAATATGCAGGTACAATTATGATTTTTAATAAAACTTACAAACTTGCATACAATGCCTTATCATGTTCAGTCTCTAACATATCTTTATCCGTGCTAATATAAAATGCCACTAACTTACATGTTCCCGCCTAGAGAAATTCTTATAAAAATTTAATACTTTTGAATTTTTTTGTTAATTAAGATATATTTTTTGAATAATATATTTTGTATGAATAATATTTTTTGATATAATTTTTAACAAACTTTAAAAAAAGTAAAAAACATACTTTTGAATTTTTTTTAATATGCTCACGATTTGAATATATTTTCAATAAAAGTAGCAATCAGATTTTACTTCTTTTTATATCTTTAGCAATAAATTTATTTTAATATCAACTCATCTAATTCGTTTTAGGTGAAATTTATTAAGGATCATGAGATATGTCATACATATTATCTTCATAAATTTATTTAATCACAGTTTACAAATCAATGAATTAGTTTTAGTTTTAACTAAATGCTCAGGTGCTGTTATCAACATTATCATCATCATCTTTGCAAGTCTGGGACATGTTAGAGAATGAACATGATAAGGCTTAGGGTTATGTGCAAGTTTGCAAGTTCAATAAAAATTATATTTCTACATGCATATTTAATTTTCTATATTTGTAATTACTTATTTCTTTGCAAGTATAGTTTTCTACATAAAATTGAAAAGAATATGCATAAACCATGTAAGGAACTTCAACTTTCCTTAAGTTTATACATAAGAATAATATTTTTGAGGGTATGTGCAATTTGAATTTTCAAGGGTATGTATGCAAAGGGTATTTTTATCATATTTGAAATGTTTTTCACTAAGGGTATAGGTGGAAGATCTTTAAAATTAGAAGCCTATGCATCAAAATGCAAATAGGTTTTTTGAGGGTTAAATAAGCAAAAAACTAAGTTTCGGAGGATATATATGCAAAAAAAAATCCCTGTTTTTATCTGGCAATGATTGTTTCACTATAAAAAATCCTTGTTTTTATACACATGCCATGATGTGCAAGAAATCCCTAAGAACTTGATTTGAAAATGTATCACCCCATTTCTGGAATACGTACATGGATACGTATTCATATTTTTTGATCGTATTTTTTGATTTATTTCCGTATTTATTTTGTTTTATGATTAATTATGTGATTGTTTTGCATTGGATCCGAATTCGTAGACTCGGATCACCCTACTCTGAACTGGGGACCCGATCCTAGTGTATTGCTCGATTTGGTCTTTTTAGTTGTCAGAATTGATCGATTTCAGTTTAAACATCATTTTTCAATATTCTAGGTTTTTCATGATTTTCTGAAATTTTTCCGAATTAATTTATAAAATCTTCAAAACTGGTGTCGACTGTATCGCTGGTCGATTCTAGGATTTTTAACTTACAATCGAAGTTGAATTTCTGAATTCTGCTTTCATATTGTTTCTTAGAATAACATTTTTTACTTTAATGCATTTTCTGAGATTTTTCTAAATTTATCGAAGTTCGACCAGTTTTGTTGTCGACCGGTATCGCTGGTCGATTTCAAGATTTTAAATTTACAAATGGAGTCAAATTTTTAAAATCTGCTTTCACATTATTTCTTAAAATCATATTTTATATCTTAATGTATTTTTGGAGAATTTTCTGAATTTATCAAAACTCGGCCGAATTTGGTGTCGGCCAGTATCGCTGGTAGATTTCAGAATTTTTATTTTGTAAATGGGATTTTATTTCTAAAAACTGATTACATATTATTTTTCAGGGTGATATTTTCTATCTCCAAGTATTTTTGGGGATTTTTCTGGAATAGTTGATATTTACCGACATTATTATAATATTATTTATTTTTGAATCTTTTCTTTTCTTCTTTCTTTCTTTTTTCTTTTCCTTTTCTTTCCCCCCAACAGCTGCCCGCACCCCTCCACGTTGGGCCACCACCCCGTTTAGTACCCATCATGTAACACCCCGCTCCCGGAATACGTACTTAGTTGCGTATTCAGATTTTTCGATCGTATTTTTTTATTTACTGCCTGTATTTGTTTTGTATTATGAATTATTTATATGATCGTTTTGTCTTGGATCCGGATTCACGGACTCAGAGTCAGCCCTAGTCTGAACCGAGAACCCGATCCTAGTGAATTGCTCGATTTGATTTTTCTAGTATTTAGATTTGACCGATTTCAGTTTTAAACATCATTTTCTAATATTTTAGATTTTCTGTGATTTTCTGGAATTTTCCTGAATTAAAATGAAAATCTTCAAAACCAGTGTCGACCAGTGCCGCTGACCGATTCCTAGATTTTTAATTTGCAAATGGAGTCAATTTTGAGAAACCGCTTTCACAAATTTGCTTAGAATAATATTTACTATCTTAATTCATTTTTTGGGAATTTTCAGAATTTATCAGATTTCTGCGAGATTTGGTGTCGACCGATATTGGCGGCCGATTTCAAGATTTTTAATTTAAAAACTATAAAGAATTTCTTGAAATGAATTTCACCATGATTCTTAGAATAATATTCTTGATTTTTGAGAATTTTTGCGGGTCGTTCCGAGATACTTGATTTTCGGACGATTTCGGTATTTTTCCGAAAGTTTTCCGCATCCGCAACTAAATCCCGGGAATCCGCTACTCTAATTATTTTCACTTTTTCTTCCAAGAGAATATCTTCCTTTTTTTTAATTTCTTTTCCTTTTTTTCCTTTTTCTTTCCTTCCTTTTCCTTCAACCAAATTCTCCAAACTTCTCCATTCTTCCATTATCTTCTACACCTTTCCTCCAAAAATATCTCCTCCACCAAAAATATCTTCTCCAAATATCTCAAACCACTCAAACTCCTCTCCCATCACCATGGCCGGCCAAGAGAGCCACCTCACCTATCCATTTTACAAAAACCCCCTCCCTAAACATTTTTACATCACCTTTACAATTCCAATTCCTATATAAACTTTCCTTCTTCATTCCACTTCATTTTTCTCTTCACCAAAACTCTAACCACCACCAACTCCTCCTTCATCTCCACCACAACAACAACCACTGCAACTTCTCCAACTCCTTACCTTCATCTTCTTCCTCCTCCATCTCCATGTAAACCACCACAAACTCCAACAACTCCACAAAGCCTCCACCTTCTCCTTTACCTTCTCCAAAAATACCACCACCATCAAAACCCTCCACAAAACCACCACCCCATCACCACATCAAGAGCTGGCCACCTCCTTTGGATTGGGGCCGAGCTCTTCTTCGTCGGTAATATCTCCGATGATTATTCCGGTATTCGTTCGCGATTATTCTGGTAATCATTACGGTGACGATTACAACGACAAACAACTAACATCACCATCACCTCTACATTTTCCACCACCATCTTCACTTCCACCATCACTTTCACCATCACAACACCACCTCCATCTCCACTACTTCAACCTCCAAACATCACCTCCTTCACCTTCTTTTTCATTACTCCATCAAAATCCAACTCCTCCACCAAATAACACCACCATCAAAGCAAGCACCTTTCCCTTTCTCTCTCCCTCTCCTCTCTGTATATTGCTGACGCGGATCTCACCCCCGCGTCCAGGCAACGCCTTAACGCGGATCTTCGCGTTCTTGGCATCTGTTTAAACGCGGCCTTCGCGTTCTTGTACTGACGCAACGCGGAGTCCATGCCCGCGTCTGTGTCCCTTTCATGTCTGCACGACGCGGAGCTAATGCCCGCGTCTATGTTCTTCTCATGCTAACGCGACGCGGAACCCATGACCGCGTCCGCGTTCTTCTCGTGTCCTGACTTGAACGCGGGTCTCGAACCCCGCGTTTGTGGCACCTTTGCGACGCGATTCCCGCGTCTGTGACTCCCGCGTCTGCGACTCCCGCGTCTCACTCTCAAAACCCGCGTCTCCCTGTGCACTCTCTCCTTTCATATACTTCTCTCTCTAGTTTTCCTCTCTCTTTCTCTCTCTAACTCTTTCTCTCTCCTCTTCACTTATTATATTTATGGCGCGTACGCTAGTTCCATGGATTTCAGAGTTTTCGGTTCTTCCGGAGATTTAGGCGAGTGTCCTCGCTCTCGCCACCATTTGGGTTTCCCGGCTTTGTCGGGTCGACATGTATTTTATTCCATGTTTACATGTATTTTGTATTGGGCTGAGTCCCTGTATTTGTGTATGGCCGAGTGCCAATAACTGGACATGTATTGCTTTGTGAGGAATGCTTGTATTAGGGTAGTTTAATTCTTGTACATATACCATGCCTGTGTTGTATTTTACTGCTTTATACCATGCGTGGCCGACCCTTTGTGGTCGTTGGACTCTGGGTTTCTGCCCACTCTTGGGATGGCTAGTAGCCACCGAGAGTGCGCTTAAACCCCGAGCGTACTTGACTTCTGGACCCTTCAGCCTCCGGTCTCTCACGATCTCGAAAGGGAAGTAATTGGGACCGACAGGTCTCTCCGTCCTTCAGCCTCCGGTCTCTCACTATCTTGAAAGAGAGGTGATTGGGACCGTCAGGTTCTTCAGCTCCGCCTGGTTATCATGATCAGCACTCAGCACTTTACCACAAGATTCGTCTAGGCGAGAGGCTGCCGGATTTTCTACTCGCACCTTAAGCCGAGTTGTCCCGGTAACCTTACCAGACGCTCCAGTGTTAAATACTGTTTGTTATCTGTGCCTCCAGCTTGCTCAGCTCCGCTTGGTTGTGCTCAGCTACTACTCTATCATCATGCCACGTATTTACCTGAGATGTTAACACTTGCTGTGCCATTACTTCATACCTGTCATTTACATGTTACTATTTAACACCTGTTTGTATCACCTGACAACTGAGGTGTTATCACCTGACACCAACATGCTACTACTTGGCAAGGCCCATTGTTATGACATGACTTGCCACCGGACTAATATCAATCTCTTGACTTGATTGGTCACCTGCCAAATATCATCCTCCTGTCATGCTATCCCTTGACACCCGGCATGATATACTTGACCTGTGATTATCTCATTTACGGGAATACTACACTTGTTATCCTGCATTACATGCAGTGACTTGAATCTTGTACTTGTTATCCTGTATTATATATATAGTGACCTGAATTTATAGTACTCATGTACTCCTGAATTCCTAATCATGTCTTGTGCCTGCTAGTCCCGTAAATTTGATAACTACCTAATAAACCGTAAAATGAGACAACTTACATCGGGTCGGGGGAAACTTGCGGCTATCAATATATGTTCGTGTTTATAGTGGTATTAGGCATGTTGTGCAACTAAAACTTTCG
Source organism: Agave tequilana (assembly GCA_038442645.1). Taxonomy (NCBI): domain Eukaryota; kingdom Viridiplantae; phylum Streptophyta; class Magnoliopsida; order Asparagales; family Asparagaceae; genus Agave; species Agave tequilana. The sequence goes on from JAVJIF010026547.1 coordinate 16,608, forward strand.
GTCTGACCTGTGGGCCTCCAGGGGACCGAGGGGAGAGCTGGCTCCCTCCTTCCTGATACCATCTTGATAAGGACATCCATATGACCCTCCTGAATCGCCTTGCGGTAGGTTCCGTCACCAAGCAACGGAACATCCTGGTCGTGGTCCCGGGTATGCACGGGACCCACTGTAAACATTGTTCGTTGATACCCCCGTTGGTTCCAATAACAACCTTGCTTTACTCAGATGTGGATATATGTGTGCTGGGACGCTAGTTCACATATCTAGACATCAGGTAAGACGAGTAATAATAATAAAAGATGCCAACTATGGATCCGTTGTATGCTTTACCGAGCTTACTTCTATTGGGTTTTACATCGGATTTCTGGTTTTATGATTATTATCATATTCGCTGCTCATACCCCGCTTTATTCCTTGTGTTCCATTCCATCAGTCTCATGTTCCTATCTTACCATACCATGAGTACTTCCTGCTTGATATCACTTGTTATATATCTACCTGCCTATACATGCTTATGCTCACGACATGGTTTTCAATGCATGACTATGATTTAGTTTTATCGATACACTTGTACTTATCTCAGCACGCCATCTGGCTTTTGTATCACCACTCGCCTGGGGAGTTCTATCTGACTCCCCTGGATTCTCATGTCCAGGTCCTGGAGCTTGGAGCATGTCAGGGCTTGGAGCTTGTAGAATTCCAGTTGCTGACCTGAGTGGCGCAGCGGTAGCGTGAATCATCAGCAGACCGTTCAGAACCCCATCCTTCCAGGCCCCCTTGTGCGGCTCTAGAGTTTTCCTGTTATGACTCTAAGCCTGTTTTTGTACTGTTCATACTTGTACATCTCCTTGTATTCTCGCATTTGCGCCTATCGGTGATGTAATATTATTGTAATATTTGTCACCTCTGGTGATACTTTGTAATTGTACTCATATGTTGGAATGTATAATGCACCACGTGCTTCCATACTCTGATTCTTGCCTGTACTGATGCTTAGCGTATATACGTGAGGGTATTTCTGACCTGCGTATATACGTTGCAGTAACGTCTCCGTACCCGCGGGATCGGGGCGTTACACATCACCCTCACTCACTTCTCCTTCTCTTTTTTTCTCTTTCTTTTGCTTTTATCTTTTCCTTTTTCTTTTTTCCTTCTCTCCTTTCCTTCTTCCCCGTTCTTCTCCATTGGGATGACGGTGACCCCAGGCACAGCGTCGACCCCTTCCGGTGACTCCTCCTCACTGGCGGCAACCCCACCAAGCGCCGGCAGCCCCTCTCCTTCCCAAATTCCTCCTCCTCCTCTCCAATCATCAACATCACCATTTCATCTCCATTTTCAACCATCCTACTACCACCTTCAATTTCTTCAACCACCAACTCCGCCACCACCTTCATCACCATCACCACCACCTCCCAATCTCATCATCATCATCTCCACCAATAAAAATCACCACCTACTAAACCACCTCTAGCCATGGCGGCCGGAGTACCCCCTGGCCGCGCGCGTGGCCAAGCCTGGGTCCCACCTAGGGCGTGGGTCCATGGATCCTCCCCATGTGCGTGAGCAGGGGACTGCAGAGCCCCCTCTCTCCAGACCCTCTCTCTCTCTCTCTCTTTTAATCCTCTCCCTTCTTCTCTCTCCCTCTCCCTCTTTTCTCTTTGTTGGACTACTGGCGGCCAGGGCCGCCGCCAGCAGCCTCCTGATCGGCCACCAGAGGCTGACCGGCCCCTCTCCCTCTCCTCATTTCTCTCTTTCTCTCTCCTATCTCTCACTCTCTCTAAATTCTTTTTCTCTCTCTAGCTCTCTCTCTTTCTCTCTCTAAATCTTCCTATCTCTAGGTCTTTCTCTCTTTAGCTCACTCTTTCTCTCTCTCCTCTCTCTTATTCTCTTTCTCTCCCTAAAATATATATATATTTATATTCTAATATATTTTGGAGGCGTGCAAGTGTTCCTGGGATTTCAGATTTTTACGGCAATTTTCTGAAGACTTTTTAGGCGAGTGTTCTCGCCTTTTTTGGGTTTTCCCGCTTCGATGGGTGATTTGTATTACATGCATTGTGTAGGTGTATCGGTGAAATTGTAACTGTATCATGGACATGTAATTATAACCGGTGTGTTGGTTCGTACCAATGTGGGTGTGTACATGTATGTTGTGGACATGTGTATTGTACTAGTATACTGTATTATGCCGATGTGACGAATGATTGTAATAGTGTAGTTTAATTTCTGTAGTAGTATATGCTGTGATATCTGCCTTATACTATGTGTGGTCGACCCTTCGTGATCGGTTAGCCTTCGGCTCTTTACTCAGCCTCTACACAAAGCCTTCCGGCTTCACCACTCCATAGTAGTCTAGCCATTATCACGTTATATGTGTGCTTGCATGGTACTAACATCTCCTGCAGGTAATATACCTAGCCTCCGGGCTGCGTTTAGCCTTCGGGTTTTCTATACCAACCTTCGGGTTACGTTCAGCCTCCAGACTCTCCTGCTCTGCCTAATAAGCAAGCCTAGCGCTCAGTGCTCTATCGCCAACTCCGTCCGAGTATAATTACGCCGTGAGCGATTGTTGTATATTATCATGACTTCGCCGTGAGCGGTAACTACACCGAGCGTGATAACGCTTAACGCTATGCGTTAGCCCCTCTCCAGCTTGACAAGCTCCGCTTGATTGTTCGCTTATATGCTCGCTTACCTTTTTCCTGTCTTGCTCAACCTCTGATTTCACCACATTACTAATAGTTTAATTACTACCTGTTACATGCATTTGTTTGGTACTAACACTTCTACAGGTATCTACTTCTTCAGCTTTTACGAGCTTTTCATCCACTTCCTCGAAAGAGCAGGGCGTTCAGACCATCAGGTCTTTTAGCTACACCTGCTAGGCAGATCTAGCGCTCAACGCTTTACCGCTAACTCCGTTCGAGTGTAGCTACGCCGTGAGCGCTGCTACACTACACGCGGTAGAATAGCATTCATACGCTCGCTCCGTCGTATGCGTTTAGCTGTGCCGCGAGCGATAACCACGCTGAACGTGATGGCGGCTAGTGTTGCACGTTAGCTTCGTTCCAACTCACTTAGCTTCGCTTGGATGTATACTTGCTTGCATGCTCGCTTGTCTACTTGATGATTCTACTATTTTTCTTTCCTTGATGCTTGTGAAGAGTTTGAAAATTATATTTATAATGTTTTTCAAACTGTATCGTTTTTTCTGTATTCGTACTGATCCCCTGTATCAGTATCGTTTCTTGTATTCGTACCGATCTCCTATATCAGTACTATTTTTCTTATTGAATATATGATAGTGATATTTACCATGCTATTACTTAATACCTTCCTGCATGCTATCACCTGACCCCTACATGTTATCACCTGACACCTGTTTGATATCACTTATCACCGGCCACCGACACCTTACTGCTTGTCTTATGATTATCATATTTCGGGAATTATGCCTGCTATCTTATATTATATATACAGTGACCTGCATTTATAGTGCTTATGTACTCTTGTAACCCCTAAACCTGTCATGCTCCTGCTATTCTCGTGATATGATAATTGCATAATAATAAACTATAACAAGAATAACTTACATTGGGTAAAGGGAAAACTGATGGACTTCAGGTGGTGAATATGTTTGCAGTGGTATTAGATATGTTATGCAGCTCCAGCTTCCGACTCTACTTGAGGGCTCCAGGTATCCGAGGGGAGCGCTGACTCCCTCCTCTTGTTATATTCCTGAATGGGCATGATATAAGACCCACCTCCTGTTTGCCTAGTGGCAGGTTCCGGGTCAGCATCGGAACATCCTGGGCCATGGTCCCGGTATGTACGGGACCCACTGTAAACATAACACATTGGTCTCATCATCAGCTTCCAATAACAACCTCAACTTACTCATATATAGATGTATGTGTGTTGGGACGCTAGGGCACATATCTAGATTTATAGTTAAGGCGAGTAATAATAATAATAAAGTGCTAATCAATAAGCTGTGCTATTTTTCAACTTGGGTTGTATATGCTTGGAGTACGGTAATATGGGATAAAGGTATATATATGAGGGTTTCCTTATTTGGATTATTCCTTCGATGTATTAATCTCATGAAGTCGTAAATCGAGCCTGTATAACTGGTTTTGCTTATATTTGGTATTATTGATTTTATTGGTTTTCTATCGGCTTTATGATGTTTTCATAGTTTAGGAGTCAATCCAGTTTATGTGAACTCAGGATACAGTTATGTTAGGTAAAAATGGTATATATATGAGGGTTTTCTTGTTTGGATTATTCTTTCGACGTACTAAGCCTCACGAATCAGTAATTTGGGCTTGTATAACTAGTTTTACCATAATTACTTTACTTGATGCCTCCTTATTTGCTTTTGTATGTCTGTGCTCACGACACATTTTTCAATACATGTTTATGATTTGGATTTATCGATACACATGTGCTTATCTATGCACGCCACTTGACATTTGCCACACCACTCGTTGGGGAGTTTCTGACTCCCCTGGATCCTCATATCCAGGTCTCAGAGTTTGAAGCCTGTAGATTCTCTTGGTTGCTGATTAGAGTAGCGCGGCAGTAGCGTGGATCATCGGCAGCCCGTCTGAAGCCCTATCCTTCTAAGCCCCCACTCATCTCTCAAGTTTTTCCTCCTGTAACTCGTGAGCGCCTTTGTATTGTTCATACTTGCACATCTCTTTGAAATCTCGCATTTGCGCCTGTTAATGATATAATATTCTTATAATATTGTGTCACATCTTATATAACTTTATAATTGTACTCATATGTTGGAATGTATAATGCACCACGTATTTCTGAGATCTGATTCTTTCCTGTACTGATGCTTAGCATATATATGTGAGGATTTTTTTGACCTACGTATATACGTCACAGTAACGTCTCCCTACCCGCGGGATCGAAGCATTACAAAAAAGAATTGGTTTCAACCAAATTTCCTCTAAATAATTCTAATGAAAAAAAAAAAAAAAAACTCCAACAACAAAAAATTTCCAAGCTTTTCCCCCCATGCATTTCTTCACTCTCTCCCCCCCCCCCCCGTTTCGTCCCTTTTCCCTGCCCAGTTGACGTGTTCTTGGACTGATCTTGGGCCCCCATTTAGCAAGTTGGCAGATCATATGGTGGTGGCAATTGAGACTCATCAGGCCCAATCCTATTTTCCACCAAAATGCCATCTTTAGCCCCATGTAGTATGCACCTCCAAGTGAATGCATGAACCAGGCACCTAATAACCACAAAAAAGAAATTCAGCTATTCGAACTCGAACCAAGAATAATGTTGAACTAACTACAAATATTTGACCACTATCTAGCTATCAGAGAGTCACAAACGATCCCAGGGTGAATTTGGATCCTCTCATTTTCGTTAAAGTTAGATGAGATAGTCCAAATCGACAATTTTAACCGTCGGTTAGTTTTTTTAGATGAATATCTGTCACTAGTAGTCAGATAGTAATCGAGAATTTGATGCAGATCATACCTGGATTGTCTGCTCGGAATCTGATTGCAGTCCAACCCCCAGAAGGAACTCTAATGGTGTTCATCTCCACAGGATCAACAAGGTTGAACTTCTTCGGATCCGTCACCGGATTGCAATTCCCGGCCCTTTCCCGACCGTGAAGAAGTTGAATCCGTGGAGATGAATCGGGTGGTTCTCGGCCGCAATGATCCCCGTGTCCTGCAGCACCAACTGCACCGTCGAGTTGTAAGCCAGCCTGCACAATCTAGTCCCCTTCATCGTCTGCAGGTTTCTCGGCCTGCTTCCAGTGTGATTGAAAGCAATCGGAGGCTTGCCAGGGAAATCATCAGTGAAGATTCAGCTGAGATTGAAGTAATGCGCTTGCAGCAACGAAGTCTTCGGCATCACGAACTCTTGTTGACGCAACTCGAGGACGGATTGATTCCTAGCCCGACAGTGAGTGGTCTATGCTCAACGGCACATTTGCAGGGTACTTCTCTGAGACTACGAAAGGGAGTCGGCGAAATTCGATGTGCATACGTGTTGCATTTTGGAGAGGGAGATTTTGTGGTGATGACTGCGGACGTGGAGAGGGCTTCGGCGTAGTGAACCGTGGCCGCGGCTGTCTTCTTGTCGACAGCGACTGGGGAGCCCATGAAAGTGGAGGCAGTGACCAAGTACTTCCCCGGCGCCTTGGTTTGCCTTGAGCAGGACGTTTGCTGTCTGGCCCGGGGCTACCAGCATCGGAAACATTGGGAGCAAGGCCAGACTTCAATGCCTGATTTGATCACGGCCTCAGTGTCTGACTTCGACCACTCCCCTGCAGCAAAAATCGAATCATACAATGGTAATTCGCTAACGAAATTATAGGCTTCAGATTGCAAAGATGAGGAAGATTGAGTGCGCGCACCCCAAATACCACCACCTCCTGTTTGTGAGGTGCAGAAAATGGTAGGTCGGCCCTCAGCCAGAGGATGTGAGCGTGCCCTAAAAGTGTGCCCCGCTGCCCTGTAATTGTGAAATTGTACACTCTTGCCGGGCCTAATACACTGAGTAATGTAGGCCGGCCCATCGGCCCAGCCTGTCCGAAGCTGCCAAGTCTCATGTCGTGCTCCAAAAAAGGGGAATTGGACGGATCCACCTATAGTAAAACTTAATTAGGAAAAAGCCTCAATTACAAATTTTTTCTTCAGCTGGGCCTCATTTTTTTCTGCGGCGCTAGATTGTAAAAGACTAAAATACTCTCATTTTAAGTTTTAACCGCGATTATGACCGCAACTGAAAGCACTCAGCAACTGTGACTGTGACTGCGACTGCGATTGCGAGTTCGGGATTAAGACTTTGTAAGAATTTTGTGAGAACTGTAACATAAACTTTATGAGAACTGTGAGTTTGTGAGAACTTTGACTGCAACTGCAACTGCAACTTCAGGACTATGAGTCGCAGTCCTCGTTGTTGGCCTTAAAGCCTATCACTCTAGTTTTGATAATAATTAACTCATATAATTATTGTACAAATGATTTAATGTTATTTAAGTTTCAGATTTTAATCAAAATCTTAGTTGGTGTTTAGCTCTTTAAGTTAACGCATGTTGATTCAATAGCTCAAGCATAAAGATCATATCAAGTACTCAAGAAGAAGTCTAACTCAATGAATCAAGTTTTAATCAAGTCAAGTGGAGATGTAGATCATATCAAGATGAAAACTCTAGTTTGTAAAAATGTTTAGAATTGTGTAAAGTTTAAATTAGACTTGATTGCTCAAGCTCTCTCTCACACACAAAATTTAATATTTGTTTTCAAGAACAATAGTTTTGATATTTCGGTTTAACCTATTTCGATTCAATTAGAATATGTTTCGGTTTTATAAGTTGTTTTCTCAAAAACAAATTCATATTGTTTTATATGTGTATTGGATTTTATCCATACACATTGGTGCTTCAAATGAGTATGAGAAACTTGTTTTTGTATTTATACAAGTTTTAAAAAAAACTTGTTTTTTAAATTGTAGCTTAAATTTGAAAAAACAATTTTAATGTTTTCACAATGATATTGTATATCTCAAAAAGAAGTTCACACTTTTGAAATATGTCACGCTCTGCTTCCCAAAATACGTGGAAACGGAGTCGCGACGAGAGTCGGCGACGTATATGCACGAGAAAAATACCTCACACATATACGCTAAGCCTAAAGTGACCTGAACAAGTTATAAATCTAAACATAATAAATCAATGATCACTGCAATATCACATATAAACATTCACGCATGATATCATATAAAAAGAACTGGAATAAAGACTGAATCAGATGTATATCGAGAATCTGAAAAGTACAGAAATAGGAATAAAAAGAGGAAAGAATATCAGAAACAAAAGAGGAAAACTCCAGCTCCTCACGAAGCGTACGATCACACGAACACTTGAACAATATAAGAAAATGTCCAATCTCCTGGACGTGCGAATCTAGGGTCGTCAGAAGCGACCTAATGAGTATGTGTGTAAAAGGAAAGGTGCTCGTGCATAAAAACAACGTAAGCAATAATAACATGATAAACTGTAATATAAGATAACAGAGTAACCAATATTAAGAACAAAGTTATGAACAATACATAACTCATATCATGATAAAAGGAAACAACTAATGTCCAGATGTGTAACCTAGCATGTGTCACTAGTCTGGTATACAATCTGGTCATGTGTACAATCATATGTCTATCATAGTTTATCTATATGTACAATCATGTGATTACGGTCAGTCACAATACACTATAAATAGTTCATTATTATTTATTATGTCAGCGAACACCAATTGTCACTGTAATAGACGCATCCATACTACGCCTACTACACGTGTCAACCAAATCCTAAGTTATTGAAATTAATAGAAGAGACTTTGTCCATACTTTAGGTGGGTTTCGTACATACCCGGAACCACGACCCAATCACTTGGCGCTGAATCAGATCCTACGCTAGGTAGTCAATAACAATAACAATGTGTCAATAACAATGACAATATGAACAATACGGGATGTCAGTCATCCCCCAGAACCCTGCAGCAACCATATCTCGGCTGCGCAACCTGTATCCTAGGTCCACCCAAAATACAGGCGATGTCTCCTCCATCAATTTCCCCAATCCCAATGTAAGTTGTCAATTTACATTATTATTTAGAACAATCAATATCCATGTTATGTCGGTTACTGGGACGGTACGGTAACAGTAACAATATCAATGATGTAACAATAACAATGTGAACAATATTACCGTGTAAACGGTAAAATAATAGAACAATGTATATGTTACGGTCTGACAATATTTTCCCAGTAACTTTCAATAGCATGAATCTATACAATAACGAATTCAGGTACTGTTCAATAGACAGTCTCATCTAGAACCGATCAATATCACATATACATCTGCACTAAAATACAATAGTAACTAATCCATCAACCAACAGTCTCTATACAATCATCGTGAACATCAAGTATCTATCCGTATCGAGTAATCTGGTACAATAAACCACTGTCTCAATATATCAATAATCAATAATCAGTCTCTCTCTATCAATCTACTCTGATCCTCAAGTCATCGAAATATACATCCTCTGAGTCACCGATATATCCAAATCTCAATAACTGAAATACTACATGTTCTGATACATATAATCAAATCCTCATATTTCAATTCGATCAAGATTATCATACACTTTCTCACTCTATCAAGGTCAATCATAGGATCCCAAAGTCAAGTAACATATCAGGTACACATATTTAAAAATCCACCAAGCCAGATCAGGTTAACCCAATCAACGTCTATTCCTCAACCTCCAAGTCAACTCCAATCCAATCGATTCTACCGACAGGTTCATGTCTAAGATTTCATTTTATAAATAAGATCTCCTATTTATTCAATCATTGATATCTAAATCAATCAAGATCGTAACTAAGAAGTGTAATATCCTCGATCACCATGGAATCTAGATTACCTCTATATCAGTAGTCAATATCAATAAGGTCATCACTATATCAGTCAAACTCACCAATGCGAGAATCCAGGATAATAGCTCCAAACAGTCCAAAAGTCAGTCTCATCATATACACTAGCGTCAAGGGTATTATATTCATACATATCCATTTATTGGTAAAATAATCTATCAATAAAGCAACATCATGTCTAACACGTCCTCAATATCCAAAAGAATTCTAGTCGAAATAGTCACCAACAATTTGTCCGACAAATACTATACATAAAATGTGAATCTCTAACCTCAGTCATGAATCGATCAGCCTCAAGATCAATATATATATATATATATATATATTCTAAGATTTATCACAACTGAGTCAGTTACAAGATCAAGCCCCGTCTACGGTATATCAATACTAGGCCTAAGCCAACAACGACGATCTACAGACACATGAAATAATACTGATATAAGCTCATATCAACTACACAAATAAGTGAACAATCAATAATGTCTCATGAAGTGATACAACAAGTCAAACTGATAAAATATAATATAAAATCATATGAAATAATACGAATAAAACACAATAACGGTAAAGAAAAAAAAGACACAAGAACATAAAATGACGCGGTTTTGGATCCGAATTGCCGTCTGGTCTTCACTGCACGAACCGGTACTGATCTACGGATCATCGAATCGCCAGTGTACCGGGTCCATAACGGGTACAAATCCAAATCGGGTCCGAATCTCCTGCAACTGGGTTCGGATCTCACCGAACGGGTCCGAAACACTGCAAAACGCAACCAAACACATGAACTCACACAAACATACCCTCTACACGTATACACTCCACAATATACATGCATACACATACGTGTACACCCACATATATAAGTATACAAGTATACCCACACATATATACTATATGCATACATGCATCTACATAATTAAATATACATCACCCAACCTACATACTTACATATACAAATATACATATACACACACATGATTAAAGTATACATTCATGCATAAATACATGCATATACATGCATGCATCCACATCCACACTCACGCACATACCCACAACACATTAATTAAACTTCCACATTATTATAACTTTACCGCGACGGAGGCTCCGGTGGAGGCGCAGGGCCATGGAGGATGTCGTTGGATAGAGGATCTCGCCATGAAGGCGTGGGTGCGTTCGCGCTCGCCGACGGTGATCAACGATGACACACGGAGAGACGAAAAATGGCTCGGAGTAAGATGTCTCCCACACACAATAAAACACACATGAATTAATACACACCCATGTATATTCAAACACATTCACAACACATTTTACCCAAAAGTAACATAAAAAGAGAAGAGAGAGAAAGAGAAAGACAGTGCCTTGGATGGGAGAGGGGGACGTGTTGTGCCATGGAAAGAGAGCCGCGGCTGTGGTGGCAGGTTGATGCGGCAAGGAGAGGAGGTTGGGGTGTGGTTAAAGTGCAGATAAAGGAGAGAGAGGAAGGGGAATTTGTCCGAGGCTTGTGGAAGGGCACAGGGCTGTGCGGCAACATTGAGGGGGTTCGGGAGGAGATGCGGCCGTTGATCCGGGTGGACCTGTGGCAGCCATCAAGGAGGTGGAGGCACGCACGAGGTCCAAGGGATGGAATGTGCTCCGGCTATAAGGAGGAGATCGCGGCAATGGGAGGAGAACGACCAAGCTTGGCCTGGAGGAGGAGGGGATCACGCCATGGCTGTGCGCTGGTGCTTAGCCTGACTAGTTTCTGCGGCTGTGGGGGAGGAAGAGAATAAGATTAGGGAATAGGTTTAGGATTAGGATTAGATGATTATTTATATGGGAGGTTATATTGGGTATGTGTTATTAGGTTTGAGGGTAATGGGTATTGGGTCTAATTGGGTATTAGGATCATGGGTATGGGGATAAAAGAGGATAACAGGTATAGGCTTATTAGGTATGAATGGGTAGTCGGGTTTCATAATGGGTATAGAGATCAAGATTACAAGATAATGGGTAGTGGGTTTGGATCTCAATGAATCACATGCAAATAATAAGGAAATTAAATAGAAAATAGAGTAAATGAAATAAGTAATATCAACATTAGTAATCATCACAATAACAACTATCAATTAATGATAATAAATAATAGTAATGATAATAGTCAAAAATAATAATACCAACACAATACTAATAACATTAATAACTAATGAACATAGCAACAATAGTAGTAGTAATAATAATTAAGAATAATAACAAGAATAAGAACTAATAATAATAACACTAATAATAATAAATAATAACCTTAATGAAATAATGGTAGTAATAATTAAATAACAAATAATAATAATAATAATGGTAAATATAAAAATAATAGTATTAAGTAACTAAAAATATTGATAGGAAATAATGATAATAATATATAAAGCCAAATTGCCATTTACTATCTCAAAATAATTTATTTATTTAATAATGCAATAAGTCATAAATCAAGTTAATTAATAATAATATTAAAAATAATTAGTAAATTAAATTAAATACTTTAGAAAAATAAAGATACAGTATTACTATCTAGAGATATTACAAAATATGTGTTGATTTTTTATCACACATATTTGTGCTTTATAGTATTTACATGAACTTATTTTTATAGATTTTATTAGAATTTATTTTGATTTCTAGAGAATTTTAAAATGATGAAAAACTGGTTTTGACCTCAGGCCAGTCGACCGCGCGGTCAACTGTTCTGTTGAGTATGCTCGACACCTTTTTAGTATTTTAGTTATAACATTTTACTCGGATATCCAGTCCATGTAATTCAAATTGCATTACAAAGATAACTTCAAAGGCTACATTTTTTATTTAATGGTAATTTTCAGAGTGAAATGTTAAAGGTGTCAAATATTGGTTTGAAGTCAGTTTATGTTCTAAAAACAGTTTTTACAGTTTTATGCTTTGACACCCTTCAGTATTTTGATTATAACTTTTTACTCTGATATTAGATGATTTAATTTAAGTTTCATTAGAAAGGTAACTTAAAAAGCTACAAATTCTTCTTATAGTTATTTCAAAATTATAACTTTTTGGCCTAAAAAATGAGTTCAAAGTTGACCTATTGTTAAAAAAGCTTTTTGGATGGTCGACCGCCAGGCTCTAACGAGAATCTAGTCGTTGGGCGGTTGACCGCCAATCGACCCCTAGGCCATTTTTGGCCCAGATCTGAGCCTAACAGCTAGTTTTTAGGGCTCTATAAAAAAGGATTTTGGTTGAATTTTTGCAACAAGTTTTCACAAGAGTTTTTCAAGGGTTTTCTCTAGCAAACTTGTGGTAGTTTTGAGAGCTTCAATTCATTATCTAAAGAGAGTTTTTCAAGATAGTTTCTCTTGAGTTTTTCAAAAGTTTTCTTGAGATTTTCACTTCAAATCTCTTTAGTTTTTTCTCACAAACTTGAGCTATCATCTATACATATATCCTTATATAATTCTAGCATTGTGAGATATCTACTTTGTGATCTTTGTGGTCACCAAGTGTAATAATCTTCAATTTGCTTAGTGCTCTCCTTTTGTGTAGAGGAGTATTGGCTTTGTGTCCTCGTCTTGTGTAGAGAACCATTGGCTTTATGCCTTCTTCTTGTGTAAAGTATTGAAGATTGTATCTTTTGTCGAGTTCATTTGTGGAGATAATGAAATCCTTCACGCGGTGAAGGCGGAGACGTAAAGCAAGTGGCTCGAATCTGAAAACAAATCTCTCGTGTTTACGTTTGCCTATCTCTCAACTCAACTCTACTCTTTTTTATATCTAGCGTTGTTATTCTTGCCGATTCATATATACTTGATAGTGTTCATGTGCTTATATTTGTTTTGATCCAAGAGAGCTATTAAAGTATCTCAACTCTCATAAAGAGAAATCTTGATAAAAGTTCTAGAGCCCTTTACCGGAAATTCGACTTCACTCTTTGGTATTTATTTGTGTGTTAGTTTTTGGTAGCTTAAGATTTTAAATTCAGCATTTGATTGGCACATCACCTATTCAACCCCCTCTAGGTGAGTTTACACTCATATAAAGGACTGCGATCATGAGTCATAGTCCTCATATAAAAGATCTCGTTTTCATGTTCACTTTTTTTTCGAGTGCTCATGACTACTACAACCTTGCCGCAGTCTTTATGATCATGGTCGCAGTCCTCATGGAGAACTGCGACCATCTCTTCTCTTACTGTGTAACTCCCCTTTAAAATCTTAACTCTCTCAAAATCGAAATCAGGTCATGAGTTGTAATCCTTGAGTCACATTCCTCACATAAAAGGATTGCGACCATTTTTTCATCGTCATCATCTAGCAGAAACTAAATAAAAAACTCATACTCTAGATCTCAAAAATCATCACAAAAACGAACAAGAAAATGATAAAATCCATAAGAGTTGATTGATGAAGAAAAACGACGAGATCCGTGCAGATGACGAAGAGAATGGATGAAAAAAGTCAAAAGAGAATTTAATCGATCAGATCTGAAAAAGGTAAAATTAAAAAAGAGAAAATATGAGTTAGTTATACAGTAGAGCCCAATTTGAAATGGACCATGTAGCTAACGTGAATTGAGGCTGAGGTGAAAATAAATTTATAATTGAGATTTTTCCTAAATTAATTGAAAAGAGAAGAATCTAAGACCAATTTTCCCGCGGGAGAGGGGGGGGGGGGGGGGGGGGGGGGGGGGCGGTTGGGTTCAACCATCAGCTAATGGCAGCAAGAGGAGGAGAATGATCTACCACTGCTAGCTACTACTCACTCACTCACCAGTGAATGGTGACATTGTACTTGACATGATTCACAACATTCACTAGCACATTGTCACCTTCGCTCGCGTACGGGGTCGGCCCTTGGAATCGCCCGTTCTCTGTGACGATTGGCTTGCTGGAGCAGAGCCCGGTGGAGTCCTTCATCTCCACCTGCATTGTTCAAATGTTCGCTCCTAATTAGCACTTGAGTCTGATCTGAACATACGCTAAGAGCCTAAGACACACTCACATTGAACTTGCATTGTCGAGTCATGGCAGTGGCAAGCACCGGGAAGAGCAAGGCCGCGAGCAAAATAGCGCGAATTGCTGCCTCCATGTCTATTGTCTGAAGTGTGAGGATTGAGTGTAGAGGATAACTGGACAACGCAAACTTAAAAAGGGGAAGGGAGAATGTTGATGCAGTCTCATTTTTGATATTAGGTGGAGGGGTCAGGGTGAGACTTGACGAACAAGGATTTGGTAGAGTTAACTTAGCTTGGTTCCCACATAAAGTTTCATCATAGATAATTTATATTCAGTTTCAGAGAACTATGGAAGTGGGAGTTGCTGGTTTTGGTCTCTCTCTCTCTCTCTCTCTCTCTCTCTCTCTCTCTCTCTTGTTTGCTTGGTCGAAAAAAATGCATGCCAGCAAATTATCTTCTTCTATTTCTTTGTCGTTGAAGAGAATGTATCCAAGTCTCTGTTACTGAAGGAAAGGAGAAAATTGGAGCATTTTCGTTTTGAAGTGTATGCACCTGTGGTCTGTCTTGTGTTGCAATGTACACGAATACACCGGCACAAGCAAAACACGACATCATATTCTATACACTACTGATACACAATAAATTCTAAAATATATAAGTATCATGTCTGAGACGTGTAACAAACCGATTTGAAGTAGGTGTGGGCTATCACACACTGATATTATATAACATGTATACTAAATTGTCTTTTATCTATATGTAGTGCATGATATTGTATACTTGATATATGCACATGTTTGTTCACTTATTTCAGAATAATTTAGCAGTGCCTAGATCAGTATCTAAGTTTTCATTTCTGTCAAGCTGCAAAATACATATTAATATCCATTTGCAGCCATAACTATAATCCCAATAATTCTTTTCTCATGATGTATCATGCTTTTTTTATGCCTTGTTATTTTCCTTGTGGAGGTAGCTTACTGCACGAATAAAGTGAACAATTTAGTCTCACATAGAGTGGATGAAGTTTTTTAGTAGTTATAATTACCAGTTGGTATGATATTTGCTTGAAATCTTTGATTTTCTGTTTAAAGGGCATGCGGTCATCCTAATTGTATGCAAAAGTCTTGAATTTAAGGGGAAATAAAACATTTAGGAAACAATCCTTACAAGAAGGATGTAATCCAAGGAGGAGTACTTCAAGATAGCTTACAAAATTTCATGTTTTATAATCAATATGGAGAATATGGATTATACTATGAGTTTAAGAGAGTAGTTACTTATTTAAAATATTTTTTCTATAAGATGTTGGAGGTAAACCGAATTCTAAAAGAGTGCGAGCTTGACCCATGAGACTCGCTATAATTTTTAGCTGACACATTTTACATAATACATGGATAGATATAAACGAAATGTCTTGTTAGTCATTTCCTATATGAAGGAAGGATCAGAGGTAAAGTAACAAAGGTAAAGGGATTTTGAACCGCTAAATAACGTTTTTTTCCAGATGAATAAGAGATAAAAGAAAATAAGTATTTCAATTAAAGCAAAAAAATTCATAATAATATGTGTCATTATTCAATTGTAATTAAACTTCTTTTGATGAGGAAATGCAGGAAAGCTTCATAAATTTCCTAGTAAGCTGCTAGAATATATGAATGCTAGAGGAAAGACTCTCAATAACAAATTATATGCATTTTGAATAATTAAAAACATGGAACATGGAAATTTTCTAAGGTATAATAACATCATACTGAATATGAGTTCCATAATAAACATTAATCTGAAAATAAACATTAATCTGAGGATCTTGAGCAGCAAAACAAGTTCCAATTGTTAGCACCATTAAATCCGTCTACAACTATTGATGAATCAAAATATCGACACATAATAACCGTTTGCAGGCACGATCAGGCTATCAGGCTTTCCTTGTATGCACAAGCTTGCCCGATATTATACCGAAGATCTACATATTTCGGCTCCAAGAACCTCTTATTCTTCAAATCATAGGAGTCGTATCCCCCGCAGCTGCCCTGCCATAAAATCTTTTCATCTTGGATTGTAGTTGGTATCGAAAGATAAGGCATGGAATCGTCTCTCAGCCTCGACATATCAATACGGAATTTTCTCCATACGCGATTCCTGTAGTCTTCTAAAGACTACATGTCTAGGCTCAGCTCTTACAGTAGACAGGTAAAAGCACTCGTCCCGTTCAGCTATACGTGCATTGTGCCGGCATCTGAAGCTGGCCGGTTGCATGAATTCATCGAAAGTCTCATTCTTGATGTCGAAGGAAATCGCAATGGTCTCTTCCTTTGCGAAAAGATCAGTCAGCCAGTGAATGGCTACATTCACGACAACAGGTAAGTAGCCATAACAAACATTTGTATGTATAGCGCAAGGGGCATCTTGAGCGTGTCTCCACGAATGTGAACCACCGAGATCAAAGATACATCCTGTCCTGTTGGGAGCATGATGAAATAGTCTGACAACCTCGTACTCTCTTGTAGTGGTGTCTTTCACCAACGTGGCACCAGCAGCTTTACTTCTGGTTTTCGGTAGTTGTAGGACTTCCTTGATGCTAGGGTTCACCACATAAGTTGTGTGCATCCCGTAAACGCATATCAAGCCGTTGCAGGAATTCGAAATCTGAAAGCATTCTTCACCAAACTCGTAGAGGTCTGTCATATCAAACTTGTGGAACCCGTTAAAAAAGTAGCGCACGGATAATTCATCAAATGTAGGCTCAGAAGACTGATACAGCGCGATTATGCCAAGATCATTAAGGTTAGGAGTGTTTTTCAGGTGTTGCTTGATGAAATGATGCTCTTGCGTGAGCGAGTTCCATAACTTACTAACCGTCCTGAATCTCAAGATGAGTTTCGCAGGGAGTCTTTGAAGTATCTCAACAATCACATCGAGGGAAGGAAATCGCCGTGCTCCCCTGTTGCAGGTTCTGAACTTTCTGATACATGTATAGATCTCCTCCTTGGGATCGTGGGCTGAAAATCATAGAGAGAGAGAGAGAGAGAGAGAGAGAGAGAGAGAGAGAGAGAGAGCTTGAATACTTAGCAATCATACTCCGTGATTTAGACAAGTAGAAAGTAATTTATAGAGAATAACATTACAGTTAAAGATACTACAATACAAACGAGTTTTAAAGCTACATAAATAGATATAAAAACTAAACTATATGTGAGTTCCAAAAATGTCGAAAAATCATGAAGCAATGACAATTATAGTATTCCATTTCTTTCTCTACATGATCTGATATACAACCCTTTTTCTTTATAAATTTGTATGTCTTAATATTTTTGTTGAAGAGAAAGAATATGACTGCCTAGATCTACATGTGTAAATGACAATCCTTCTAATGCGATCAAGTTTCATGTGCATTGAGTCATTAAAATAACTACATCTTGACAAATTCCATCCCTTTTCTTGAAACTTTCAGGATATGAAGAAAACTATGTTCCATAAAACTGGTATAAAAATTCCATCTTAGGCCGTGGTACGAGAAGTGAAAATAAAGGGTTCTTTTAGGTGAAGAAGTATTGTCCTCTCAAGTAGAGCGTCATCCTATGATGAGTGATGAATACTAATGTGTTTTTTAAGTGAAATCTAACTCAAGAAAATGGCTTATGAGGTCCAATATGTGAATAATAAGGGTCTACTTGTCATAGAACCTTGAGTTAGATTCTGGTCGGAAATCTCAAGTTAGAATAAAAATACTCATTTCATGATACCTTTTGTATTCACACGTATAGTAAACAAGAAACAAAACTGTTAAAATACATAATTTTAGCAGAAATTTGTTTCAGCATGTCGCGTATGCTAAGATATGAACTGCATTCACAAGATAAGAAATGTTAACTGAATCATAAGATACACAGATGCAAACATTTATAGAGTCGTGATACTCAAACTCACACACCTGAGAAACAAGGTGTTTGGTACGGAGAATGGTTCGTGCAAAGTTTCCTTAAATCAATTGAAAGTTTACAACAAACTAATGCCCCGACTATAAGGGAGGGGAGATGTTGAGTCTTGAATCTCCCCTTTGTTTAGTGCTGGGTTTTCAGGTGGTGATGGAAAGTGAATCTTGTTTTCCGTTGACCGGGTGAACGTCAGGAACTCTTGGGGATCTTCTCTTCGGATGGTAGACGGAGTAACACAGCTCTGTCGACCAGAAATCTCAAAGAGATTGTAGGCAAAGGATTAACTTGTACGCAGCAAGTTAACTGAATAGTTGGACTCTCTTTCTTTCTCTGTCTCCCTCTCTCTTTTATGTGCGTCCGTGTCCCTGTGTGTCTCTCCTTTTTTTTTTGTCATAGCGACGGAGCTATTTATAGAGGTTTCAGGGGTGAACGTGCCCCCTAAAAATACACCACAATGGGGGCTAACTTCCTCATTATGTGGGTGGTGATTGACCCCATAACGAGGGAAGTTATAACTGAGACGCGGGTTTCGACCCACGCGCCTTGATGTCGCAGTGCTGTCGGGCTGAGACGCGGGTTTCGACCCTCGCGCCTTGGTACTGCAGGGCTGGCTGAGACGCGGGTTTCGACCCTCGCGCCTTGGCGCTGCAGTGCTGGCTGAGCTGAGATGCGGGTTTCGACCTTCGCGCCTTGGTGCTGCAGTGTTGGCTGAGACGCGGGTTTCGACCCTCGCGCCTTAGCGCTGCAGTGCTGGTTGAGCTGAGACGCGGGTTTCGACCCTCGCGCCTTGGTGCTGCAGTGTTGCTGAGCTGAGACGCGGGTTTTGACCCTCGCGCCTTGGCGCTGCAGTGTCGCTGAGACGCGGGTTTCGACCCTCGCGCCTTTGTGCTGCAGGGCTGGCTGAGGCGCGGGTTTCGACCCTCGCGCTTTGGTGCTGCTGAGCTGAGACGGGGGTTTCAACCCTCGCGCCTTGGCGCTGCAGTGTTGCTGAGACGCGGGTTTCGACCCTCGCGCCTTGGTGCTGCAGGGCTGGCTGAGGTGCGGGTTTCGATCCTCGCGCCTTGGTGCTGCTTAGATGGCTATGATTAACCTGAAAATA
>JAVJIF010026548.1:0-50365 GCA_038442645.1 Agave tequilana
ATATAATCAACATATGCATGAAGATAAGGCAATGAAGCTCAAATCATCAAAACATATGAAATTCTTAGTTTCATAAACATGAAACATATTTAGTATGTTAAAATAAAACTTCAAGGCATATGCATATTTTTATCTAAACTAAAGCATAGATATTTATCCAAGTATGAAATGAGTCCACATGGAATATATAACATCTAGTATAAGTAACTCAAGGATGGAATATGTATATCAAGTAGTTTAGATAAAATCTACACATATATGAAGCATAAAAACACCAAAACATGATTGAAAAACAAATGTTATCATTAATGTAAAGGCAAGTATTATTAACATAAGATATACACCATAGTTAAACAATAGTGAGAACACAAAAAATGAATCCATATAATCATGGGTATATCTCAAAGACTATATATATATCACAAGTTTAATGAACATTGCATTTAACCATAATGAAAATTAAAACCAAGACATGCTAAAATCATCCAATATGAAAGCATGTATATCTAAATGTGATATGCTAAAAGTATAAAATAGAGGTTAGAGATAGTTACCAAAACTAATTGAAATAATCTCCACTTCTCCAAACATGGTGGTCCTCTCACCAAACTCTTTGATAGTGATGTATCAATTTAAGTATCCATTGAGCTCAGATTGCATCCATCATCAAGGCAACAAATCTCTCATGTCTTTTGAGAGCCCACACCTATATCAAAAAAATAGGAATAAATTTTGGGACTAAAATTTTCTGTGGTCCATGGGGGTTAGTACCCCTCCAAACCCAAACATTATAACTTGCAAAATTGAAATCTTTTAGTCTATCATAACAAAATTTTGCAAGGTGATCTTACGATCACAATGTGTACAAGTGTACACTCTAGCATACATGGAGTCATGTGTGTGAACATGATGAGCATGTGTATGCCGTAAAGGGTGTGCATGCGAATGTGAAGTATGTTTCTTATGAAATATTGAGTCCAATCTCCTGTAATTACTAGCACATGGCTCAAAGTGGAGCCTAAATAATCAACACTCTTCTTCAAAACATGAATATCATTTTCAAAAATGAAAGAAAATGTAAAGCAAGCATGAGACACAAAATTCTTATCATTAGGAGATAAAGCAATGAAAGCATGACAAGAATGAGAAGCAAAATAATTTTCAAAGAAATATATTCCAATTCCTTAGAAATCAAAATAATTTTATTTTTCAAAGAATCATTATCTTTTAAAACAGAATCAAGTCTAGAAGACATGACATCATTCTTCTTTAAAACAATATCAAAATCATTTTTACATTTCAAAATCTTATTTTTCTTTTAAAACAAGATCAAGTAGGGATTTTAAAGAATCTCATTCACTTGAAACCTCAACTTTCTTTTAAAATCAAATTGAGTTTGAAAACAACAATTATTTCCTTCTTTAAATCAAAACTCTTACTTTTAAAATCTTGTATTTTGAAAGCAAGTTTTACAAAACATAGAAAGCTCTTTATTCAAGGCATGTACATCCATAGCATTATCATCATTGGAAGTGCTAGCACCTAGATTAGTGTCCGAATTTACCTCAAGAGAGTTAATCTCGTGAACATATAGCAGGGACTCATTTACAATGGGTTCTCTCTCAATATCATGTGAAGCATGTTCCTTAGGAGAGACTAATGTGTTCCACACTGCAAAATGAAATCACAATGAGAAATTATAGATAAATGGATCTTTACCAAGTGTTTTCCTAAGTGCATGCAATGCTTGTGTATTAGCCTCTAAATACTTGTCATTACTAATATAAGATTTCTTGATCGTGGCAAGATAAATATGTAATCCTAGGATTTTAAGGTAAGCACTTATCTTAAATTTTCACATGTCAGTATTGGAAGCATCAAACATGGGTGGTGCAAGATAATCCATGAGTGTAAATAAATAAGTGTGCAAAGTAAATAACTACATTAGTAATAAAAGGATCACACTCCTAGGTGTTAAACCGAATATCAGGAGTGTAGGCTCTGATACCAATTGAAAGTATACCTAAAGGGGTGAATAGGTATAGTGCTAATCTAGTGACAAATAATGCGAAATTAAAACTAAATGCTAACACACACAATGTATAATTAAGAGTGAAGCTGAATTCCCTGTGAAGGACTCTAGAACTTCTCCTCACTCTAAACTAAGAGTTGAGGTGCTTCAATAGCTCTCTTAGTTGATACCAATGTGAACACATAAACAATATCAAGTATGAATAGATATGAATAAGAATAGCAATGCAAGATATAAAGAGTAGGGAGTTGAAAGAGAAAAAACCAAACATAAACATTAAGATATGTTTTGAGGTTCAAGCCACCGCTCTACGTCCCCACCTCCACACAGAAGAATTTTCACTATCCGCTAAGAATCTTCCATAAAGGGACCTCCACCTAGAAATTGCAACTTACAACCAGGAGTACATAACTCCAACTCTCACACATCTCTACACAAGAGAGTAGGCATAAAGCCAAGCACAAAGTAAAGAGAAAATTACAACTTGGTAATCACTTAGATCACAAACAAGAACTTGGTGATCACAAAAATTATAAACAATACACATCTCACAATACAAGATCCTAGAGGATAGATTTGCAACGAAGAGCTCAAGTATTTGAGTGCACAAAGATTTTATAAAAGAAACACAAAGAAAAACTCTTGGGAAAACTCATAAAATGATATAGAAATTAAAAGTAAAAATTAGATTTCTCAAAACTTATTTTTCTTTAATTTTCCAAAATATTAAAACAAATAAAGATTTTGATTTGAAGTTCAAAAACTTAGTGCTAAAAACTCAGTTGAAGCAGGAAATTTCGCTCTTAAAAACCATGTCAAAATCTAGCCAAGAAAACCCCTTAAATAGCCCAAACAAAAAACTAGCCGTTAGAGATAGAACTCAGGCCAAACTGGCCTGTCGGTCGACTGCCCGATCGAACGGCCAACGATCATTTTTATGACCGTTGGGGTTGTCGGTCGACCGCCCAGTCGACCGCCCCTAAAACACAGAGAGTGTAACTCTCTGTCGATTAACCACCCGTTCGACCGGAGCCAACCTGAAAGTAGGGCTGAGCCAGTCGGTCGACTGCTAGTTGGGCTCGTGCATTTGTGCATGTCAGTCAACTGGTCGGTCGACCGAGCCAGCCTGCGGTCGACTGGTCGGTCGACCGTAAGGAGCCAAAAAACCAAAAATTTAGGGTTTAAAAACCAACTTCAAAACCATAAAAATTCAAATAAATTCTCATAAATTTCACAAAAATAAGTTCATATAAATACTTTGAAGTACAAATATGTGTGATCATAAATCAACACATGTTACAAACAATTGAACTATTTTTGTGATAAAAAATATATTCAAAAATCAAAAATCGTATTTTCCAAAATCCAAATATTGAATGGATATACGATTTCTTTAAAACTTGTATAAATATAAAAATAAGATATTGAAATAGATTAAAGGATAGTGTGTATGGATAGAATCCAATACACATAGTAATATATAATGTTTTTTGGCAATAAATACTAAATAAATTTTGATAAAAATAAAACTTAAACACATGAATTATATACATCAAAATAAGTTTTTTAAACATATACAAACCATCAATGTATGTGGATGAAATCTAATATACATATAAAACATGTAAACTTTTTGATGGAATCTATTCATGAAACCTATATATGTATACTTGATAATCTGAAACTCAAAACCGCATACATGTTGAACCGAAACACATGAACTCATAAAAATAAGTTTTCTAAATCATAAAGCTCTAATATATATAGATAGAATCTAACATATATATAAACCATGAAACTTATTCTATTGAGATGTAAACCATGTAAATATAAATTCTTGAAACTAAAACGGTTAAACCGAAAACCAAAAATTATAAACCTTGTGTTTGTATACTTGAGCAATTCAAAACTAGACTATTCTTATACAAGATCTAAACAAACAAAAAACAAATTTAACTCAAAGTCTTCTTATCGATCTTCTTCTCCAAGTCAACTCGATTCAAAACACGATCCAAGCGAGCTTGACTCCATCTCGAGTACTTGATGCGATCTTTAAATGCGAGCTCTTGAATTAACAAGTGATAACTTCGAATCTTGACTTTGAGTCTTTTGTAGAAGCTAAACAACAATTAAGATCTTGATCAATATTCGAAACTTAATAAACACAAGATCATTAGTAACATAACTTCATAAGCTAGTCATCATCAAAACTAGGGTGAAAGGTCTCCGGGCCAATATCCTCCTCCAAGACTTAGAGGGAGTTGGTGCCTTGATAGTGGATACATTTGTTATTGAAAGGACAAATTTATTTAGGTATCACTATCAAGAAGACAAGATGGAGACACCACTTTGTGAAAATAGAGATTGCTATCCAAAATTATATTGGTAACATCTCTATCTATTTAAGATTCTTGTTTATATATCATGATAATTGCCTAGACTTTACAATAGATTGTTTGACTATTAATCATGCATGTATGCTAGTTTATATAGACATTTTGATGATTGTTATTAAGCACAAAAAATTCAAGAAAGTAATTGAACACCTCAACTAAAACTAGAGAAACTATGAGGAGAAGCTCAGAGCCCGTCAAGGGTATACAAATTCAGTTCTTGAAAATGATGCTTAATACATGTTTTTAATTGATGATTTGATTACTGTGCAATTATCTTAAACAAATTATGCCAAAATTTTATGAGCTTATGATGTATTTGTTTTGATTGAAAGTAAATTAGTAAATTTTGATACAGATTAAAATTTTAATTCTTAAAATGATGTATTTTAAAAATTTGCAAATCTTTGGACATTAATAGTTGATTTTTTGGACAAATATTTTTATGAAAATAATTTTATAAAAAAATTAATGGTATATTTCTATTGGTATTTCAATTGGTATATTTCCAAAATGATTTACCAAATAATTTTTCATTCTTATAATTTCTTTTAAGAGTTATTTTTAAAACCAAAATCTTTTATAGTATATAATAAATTTTGATTTTTGGACTATCCCGATTGACCGCCCGGTCAACCGAGAGTCTAAGAGACTCTGGAGCTCTCTGTAACCCAATGTCGGTCGATCGAGGATTATAGAAGTTTCTTTTTCTCTCAGTTGGTCGACCACCTGATTGATCGTAGTATTTGCATTAACTACAGATGTAAGGGTCAGTCGACCGTCCAATCACCGGATGTTAAATTCAACCTATATTAACTATTTGAAACCTAGATCCCCAAATCTTTCTTCTTCTTTCTCTCTTGTGTCGAGTTTTTCTCTTCAACCCACTCTTTGGGCCATCAAAGTCCGACCAAAATACTTCAAAATTCTTTCGGTCTACAACTGGTGTGATTTGTGGTGGTTCTCTTCATCAATCTTTGGTAAAATCCTTGATCTCACTCTATTTCATTTCCAATCTCAGTGTTTCCAATTTCAGAATTATTTCTCTCTTTGTTCATCATGTCTACTAAGAGACTTCGATCTGATAGGCATGAAAAAAATCCAAGAAACCGGACCCTATGGTTAATCCCTCAAATCCTTGATCCATTTGTCTCTATTAGTGGTAGGTATAAGCATTATATGCTTTGCAAAAAGTAAATTATATCTCATAGATCAGTAGTGATTAATGACTTTGAGCATCTTAATCTTGGCAAATTCTGAGGGCAAATCATCCTGAGTATTTTGTTTCTATCTAAAACAAGTTTACCTGAATCTTGAAACCATTTTCTATTCGAACTTGTCCTTTGAAGAGAATGTGATCTATTCTAGGGTTGGGAATTATGAGATGAAAATTTCCCTAGAAGTATTTGCTCAAGTTCTCCATCTGTTGTGCGATGGTGCTGATATCTATGATTATGATGTTGAAGATTTTGAATACTCTGAGAATGAACCATATACTACTCTCGTTTGCTTCATAACGATGACAATCCTGGATTGGTCAAAATGAAGAAGTGAAGTACTATACTCTCTCTATTGAAGTTCTTGCTAGGATCATCTTTTATAACATACTTTCTAAATCAGGAGAATATAGTCACGCTAGGAATTGTGCTCCACTTCTTATCTATTGCCTTCTGAAAAGGATTAGAGTAAATACCCCAAGCTCATTATTAACTACATGCTTTCTGAGAATCTCTCGATCTCGAGTAAAAATCTTCCCTTTAGGATGATGATTACTCATCTTTTTAAATATTTCAAAATTGATGTTTCTACCGAGATTGCTTTTTCTCCTTCTGTTAACATTGATTGCACCCTACTTAAAAGGATGCAAACAGGAGCTTGTGAGCGAGCCCAAGTCTCTTAGACATAACTTCGTCCACATTTTGACTCAGGTTCATCTTCCTTCTTTGTCTTACTCACAACTTTGATGGATAAGATGAACTCTCTAGAGCTTAGTTTCAGCATTTCCTCTGAAAGGATTTTTGCTAATTAAGCAGAACTTCGGGATTCCATTGCTCACATGTGCTCGGCTACTCGATATCTTCAAGAGTGCAATGATTTTTCCTATTTCAAGAACTAGTGGCCTCTACCTATGTCCTATGGCTATTTCAGCCTCTACCTTCTACAGGCCCTCTCTTTGATCCTTGGGTTGTACCACTGAGCCAACGAGTGTATATTGTTAGCCCAGAGGCCCTTCACTCTAGTTTTGATGATGATTAACTCATATAGTTATTGTTTACTAATAATTTTGTGATATTTAGTTTCAGATATTTGATCAAGATATTAGTAGGTGATTAGCTTCAACAAAGGTTTTTTGGAGCTTTTACATGGTGATTCAAGAACTCGAGTATCAAGTTCACATCTAGCACTCAGTTGGAGTCAAGCTCGGTGGATCATATTTGGATCGAGTCGATTTGAAGACAGAGTTCTACAAGAAGATCTCAGTTTGTTTAGTTTAAGATTGTTTAGATCTTGTGTTAAAAATTAGATAGTATTGATATGCTCAAGTTCACAATACACACACAAGTTTAAAGTTTCGTGTTTTAGTTTTCGGTTTAACCGATCTAGGTTTTCATGAATAGATAGAATCAAAACAAGTTTACGTGTTTAATGTATATTAGATTTAATCTATATACATCTATGCTTCATATACCTAAAAAAACATATTTTGATAAGCCTATCATGCGTTTGGAGTTTTGTATTTAAACAAAACTATTTTTAGATTTAATGTCAAAAACATAGATATAATTCTTTACATGTATATTGGATTCTATCCATATACAATATGCTTCAAAGTTGTTTCAATATCATGTTTTTATATTTGCATGTGTCTTGAAAAAATCGGATTTCCATTTCAAAAATCCTAGTTTCGAAAAATACAATTTTTGGTTTAAGGCAAAATTTCAATAACACAAAAATGGTTCAAATTATTTGAAATATGTGTTGAATTTTTGTCACACATATTTGTATTTCAAAGATATAATAAGAACTAATTTTTGTGGAATTTATGAGATTTTTATGGATTTAATTAAAGTCAAAAACCCTACTTTTTAAATCCTATATTGGCTGGACTGGCTGTCTGCCGCTTGACCGGGCCGGTCGACCGAGGTAGAGGTCGGTCGACTGACGTGCACAGGACGTGCATGCAGCCAGGCTGGTGGACCAATCGACCGGGTCGGTCGACCGCCAGAGAGCTTCTGCTCTCGGAAAAAGGCCTCGGTCGACCGACAGAGAGTTCTGCTCTCTGTATCCAGCTCCGGTCGACCGACCAGAGAACCGTTGCTCTCTGGATCCAGGGCCGGTCGACCGGGTGGTCAACTGGTGAGCTCAACGGTCATAAATTTGACCATTTGTCGGTCGACGGCTCGGTCGACCGGAATGGCAATTCTGCCCTTTCCAGCTACCAACGGGCAAATTTGTTTTGGGGCTATATATACCCCATATTTGAGTTGGTTTTAACAAGTTTTCAAGAGCAAAAATTCTCATTCTTTCAGTGTTAAATACAAGTTTTTAAAAGAGTTTTTAGAGCCAAAAGATTGATCTTTATTTTTTTTTAAAAGGGTTAGAAAAATTAAGAAAAGGAAAAGTCTTTGGGATTATTTTTGATCTTCATTTTATATCTATTCTAGAAGTTTTTCCAGGAGTTTTTTTGGTATTTTTGATTTTTAAACTCTTTAATTCTCACACTTGAGCTTATCTATCTATCCTATCTATTATGATCATTGTTTTGTGAGAAAGAAGTGGTTTGTAGTTGAGAGAGACCACCAAGTTGTAAACCTTCCATTCATTGTGATATCCCTCTAGTGCAAGGTGATTGTGTTGATATCCCTCTAGTGTGAGGTGATTATGAAAGTGGTGTTTGTATCCCTCTAGTGAAAGGTGGAGATTGAGTTGGAATCCCTCAAGTGTGAGGTGATTGTTGTTAGTGTTGGCTTTGTGTCTATCCCTCATTTGTGAGGTTGATATTGTGTTGTCTTTGTGCCTTGCCTCTAGTGAGAGGTTGTATTGGTTGAGAGAGGAGTTGTGTACTCCGAAATTGTATTTGCCCAAATCCTCAGTGGAGGTTCCCTGTGTGGAAAGTCCTGTGTGAATGAGTTAGTGGAAATCCTTCTGTGTGAAGACGGGGACGTAGAGCTGTGTGCTCGAACCTCGAAACATATTCTTATGTTTGCATTTGATCCACTTTCTCTTACTCTCTCTTTTATATTGTGCCTTGCATTGATTTATATTATTCATTCATATTTATATGCTTGGTATTGATTGTGTGTGTGCCTCACTTGTGTTTAACTAAGAGAGCTTCATATAGCACCTCATCTCTTATTTAGAGGAATTTAGAGGAGATAGTCCAGAGCCCTTCACTGGAATTCGGCTACACTCTTTGGTTACACTAAGTGTGTTGCTTTAAGTTTTTAATTCTGCATCATTTGTCATTAGATTAGCCATACACCTATTCACCCCCTCTGGGTGTACTTTCAATTGGTATCAGAGCCTTCGTTCCTGATATTAGGTTTGACCACCTAGGAGTGTGATCTTGGCTGCTAATCTAGATTTACATTTGCACACTTATATTGTTTACACACACTCATGAACTTCATGACCCCTCCTATGTTTGATACTTCCAATATTGTTGTTTGAAAGGCTAGGATGTCCATGTACCTAAAAACCCTATGCTTGCATGTTTTCCTTGCCGCTACCAAGAAATTCTATCTTGGTAATAGCAAGCATATAGAGGCCAAGGCACAAGCCCTAACGGCACTTAGAAGCACGCTTAATAAAGAATATTTGTGTATGGTTTCTCATTGTGATTCCGCCTTTGCAGTGTGGAACACGTTGATCTCTCCCGAGCTCCAAAAGACGAATTATGTGGAGATGGAATCTAGTGGAGGAGAATCCAAACAACATTACTATATGGTCCAAGGGAATGACTCCCTTGAGGTAAATTAGGAAACTCAACTAGATGATTGTGCTAGTTCTTTCGGCGATGATCATATTGATGCCGATGTATTGAATGAAGAACTATCAATTGTTTGTGAAAAATTACTTGAAAAATATAATCTTTTGAAAAGAAAAATTTTGAACTTAATAAAGAAAATAAAGACTTGTTTTCAAAACTTGAATTAGCTTTGCAAGAGAAGGTAGAGATTTCTAATGAAAGTGACTCATTGAAATCCCAACTTGAACTTGCTTTAAAAGAAAATGAAATTTTGAACAATAAAAATGATTGTGAAAGTGTTTTGAAGAAAAATGAGGCTTTATCTTCAAAACTTGATTTTGTCATAAAAGAAAATGAATGTTTGAAAACAAAATTTCTTCTATTTCAAAAGAGCTAGATTTGGTTTCTAACAAAAACATTTTTTTGAAAAATGTTTTAGACACACATGTTTGTTATGCGTCACATTCTAGTGTTTCTATTGCATGCTCCTCTTCTTTTATAATTGAAAATGATATTTATAGTTTAAAGACGAGTGTTGATTGTTTGGGCTCCACTTTGAGCCAATGTGCCATGAATCACACTCGTTTGGAATCCATGTTTCGCAAGAAACAAGTTCCTTCTATGCATGCACACAAATCACGGCATACACATGCTCCTCACGTACATACACATAACACATTGTATGCTCATGTGTACACTTGTACATATTGTGGATGTAAGGGCCACCTTGCTAAGTTTTGTTATGATAGAATACATGATGAAAATTTAGCAAATAAATTTGTTTGGGTTAGGAAAGGAGCTAACCCCTATGGACCCAATAGAGTTTGGGTACCAAAATTCACCCCTATGGTATTTGATGTAGGTGTGGGTGTAGGCTGTCTAAAAATGACTAACAGACCAGCCATTAAGGAAGCAGAGTCTCAAGCTCTAGACGCGAGAAATCGATGCTCGCGTCTCAGCATTAAGACGCGTTGGCTCTACACCCGCGTCACAACGTTCAGACGCGTCGGCCCGAAGCCCGCGTCTCAGCATCAAGGCGCGTCGGCCCGAAGCCCGCGTCTCAGCATCCAGGCGCATCGGCCCGACGCCCTCGCCTCAGCATCCAGACGTGAAGGCCCGAGCCCGCATCTCAAACCTCAAGGCGCGTTTGGCTCGACGCCCGCGTCTCAAACTTCAAGGCGCGTTCGGCCCAACGCCCGCGTCTCAGTTGCAACTGCCCTGATTGCGGGGCCAGTCACCGCGCATGTAGCGGGTAGTGGCCCCTCATTCGGGAGCGTTTTCAGGAGGCACCTTCACCCCCTGAGATCCCTATAAATAGCCTTGTTTGCTATGAAGAGAGGATCGGAGTTTTTTTTTGGGGAGAAGGGAGAGAACCTTGAGAAGATCGAAGCTTGGGCAGAAGATTGGAGTTTTGAAGAGAGAGAGCTTTGAGATAAGGCATCATCAAAAATCGATCGAATCCAGGCAGGAGAATCATCAAGAGAGAAGCACGACTCTTCAGCGAGCTTACTGAGTACTAGCCGCTCTTCGCCTACCTCCTCTTTGAGAGTTTTGGTAGACGGAGCTGAGTTACTCTTTCTACCGACCGAAGAGAAGACCCCCGACGGTCTAGGACGGTCATCTGGTCAACGGAGAACAAGATTCACTCTCCATCGCCACACGAAGAACCCAGCTTTAAACAAAGGGAAGATTCAGACATCCTCCCTCCCTTGTAACTGGAAAAGAGGGAAGAGTAGTTCTTTTGGTTGTAATCGTTTCGCTTGAATCAAGGAAATCTTTTACAGCTAAAACCACTTTCTCCGACCACCAAACTTTCCGGCCCCCTACAAGAGATGGCGACTCCGCTGGGGACTACCTTCGTTACTGACGAGCGCACCGTGGTGCAAGATGACGTTCTCCGTAAGGGGAAAATGGTCGAATCCCTCGTCGTCGAGTTCGACCAGGCGAAGTATGAAGAGTTCCTCTCTTCTGGCTCCAAGAGCCCAAAGACCCGCGTCTGCCGCAGGGTCTCAAGTGGACAGCCCCCTGAAGCCCAATCTGAGGCTCTGTCGGGTGCTCCTGCTGCCCACTGTGCCAAGTTTGGTTCACGCGCTAACGCCTCTCCGAAGGCCCGCGTAACCTCAGACACCTCTACTGCGATCAACCGCGTCGCGCAGAGCACACGCGCCAACTCCTCTCTGAAGGCCCGCGTGGTCCCTGGCACATCTACTAGTGCGATCGACCGTGTCGCACAGAACGCCCGCGTCAGCGTCTCTCAGGAGACCCGCGTGGCAAACACCCCTGGTTCTACAAACCAGGAAGTTGTTGGCTTCTCTCTTCCTCCACGACGCAATCGGAATGCCGAGCGTCGACAGAGAAGACGCGCGCGTCAACACTCAGTTGGAACCGTTGGTTTTCTGACTGGGGTTGAACGCAGCGTACGATCCGATGCCTTGCCCGCACCTCGTCCAGTGCGAGAGATCCGCGTTTGGCGACCCAAACGCGAGACTCCCCAAGTTGAGCCTTCTGAAGACCAACTTGCCAAACGCCAAAGCGAAGCTTCTGCGTCTCGTCAAACGCAGGAAGCACGCGCCCATAGGCGTGGGGCCCAGCAGCCCACTCTCTCCCAAGTCTCCCTGCTCCAACGCAGCAGACAGCAACGCGAAAGTCGCGTCTTATATCAACAGAGACGCCAGACGTGCGTGACGCAGCCGCGACGCAACAGCCGCGTTTCTGAAACCTGTGTCCAGGCTGAACAGCACATGACTGTCTCCCGTCGTCGACGTTGCGAGACCAGTCTCTTTAATCCCCCTCCCACAGATTTGAGGGATTATTTGACAAGGAAGAGGAGTGCCAATCAGACCACTTCTCCATGCTGCTGTCAACAGCTCATCCAGATGCTCTCTGGATGCCATTGCGAGTCAGGCGTGCACCAGCCGTCTTTAATTAGACAGCTGACCCTGATTCCCCCATCAGCCAAGAGAAGACGCTCCCACAGGAGGAGAACCTTCTCAGATGTTGAATACCCGGAGCTTACTGCAAACATGACTAGCAGGAGTAAGGGGAAACAAATTGCAGTCAGCCCAGATGACTCCGAGTCTGACTCTGTACCGGAAGGAGTGTATCAACACACTCGCACCCGGACGGGGGCCATTCCCCCAATTGACTATAATGCCTTAGCCCGCGGCATTAGAACGGGTGATTCTCACTCTGCTGTAGTGGGGTCGCAAGCTTCAAACTCTTCCGTCGAGAAGGAGGCTTCCGCCTACATGGCAGACACTCCTGAGGAGACGACCAGGCGTTTAGAACAGACGCAGAAGCACCAGATGGATATAATCGCCTCTCAACAGAGATCCATTGACTCCCTCAAGCATATGCTTGAGAAATTGCTTGAAGAAAGAGCGAGATCTCCTCCTAGACGACCGAAGGGGAAAGGGAGAAAGGAGGAAGCCCACCCTCCGAATCTTCTGACGAGACACGACGATCTACCTCAGATGTGTCCAAGCCCTCGTCGCAGGCAAGAAGCGACCAGACCCCGGGAAAGGCTCATGCTAGAAGAATGAGTCAACTGGAGCAGCGCCTCGAGGCCCTTACCAACCGTAAAGGCCTCCAAGAAGCTGGGGTAGTCCGGCCCTATCCGGCCGAGTGGGACTTAGTCCGTACCCTCCTAAGTTCAAGGCTCCAACTCTCCAAGCATTCGACGGGAAGGGGTCACCCAACCAGCACATCTACTACTTCAAATCCCAGACCGGGAATGTGGTAGATAACGATGCCATCCTGGCGCGACTGTTCATCGGCACCCTGAAAGGATTGGCCTTTGAATGGTTCATGAAGCTCCCCGAAGGTTCCATCAAGAACTGGGGCGACTTGGAGAAGCTGTTTCTAACACGCTTCTTCGAAGATGATTCGGAGGTCACAATGCCTACCCTTTTAGCTACAAAACAGCGAAAGGGAGAGTCCGTCAAGTCTTTCGTAGAAAGATTTCGGAACATGGCACTCCGATGTCCAAGCGGCATGACCCAGGCCACCCTGGTGGAAATCTCCAAACCTCACTCCTTGCTCAAATAGGAGTTGCTGAAAGCCGCACCTGGAAACAATTAGTCCAGCAAGGTGAACAGGCTGAGGAGATTGTCGCCCGCGTCAGAGCGGAAGAAGGCAAGCCCAGGCCAGAGAGGTCGACAAGGCGTGCACCAGACACATCCCTCCAAACCAAGCGGAAGGATAATTTGGCGACGGAGACCAAATCTCCCACCAAACCTCAACAGGCAGGGCAAGTGGCTCTTCAAGCCAGCCACGCCCCAACAAGCAGTATTCCTTCAAGGAGGAACACGTCGATTCGCTCTTCAAGCTACTCAACAAGAGCAATCGACTGAAGCTCCCTGAAATTAGACGCCCGGAGGAGGTCGGTAAGACCGACAATCCCACCTACTGCTTATACCACAGGATGCTCGGACATCCTACCAAAAGCTGCTATGTCTTTAAGGACATCCTTCAAGCTCTGATTGACGCGGAGGTATTAAAACTCCGACCGGAGCAGAAGAAGATGACGGCCAACATGACGTCGATTCTCCAGTTTGGGACACGACCCCCGACACCCGTGGGGGTGATCTCTGTCCCGAAAGGAGAACTGAGGGTGGTCAACACAGACCCTCATCAGCAGCAGGAGAAAGGCTTGGTACCCGTCCCTACACCTCGAGGGGAAATCATGTGGGTCCACCCTGACCTCGTCGACGAGCAACAATGGACGACTGTGACCAACAGGAAGTCCAAAGGCAAAGGGAAGGCTTCATCTTGCCATGTGATATGCGCCTCTTCTCGAGAAGCGGACACTGATGTTCCCTCGCTGACTGACTCAGAAGAGGAAACAATAGTCCTGGCCGCAGAGCCCAGCCAACCTATGGCGGGGACCCGTTCAGGATAGGCATACTTGAAGCAGTACGGCGAGACATCAGCGGCTTCTCCGCAACCAGCCGTGGAACCAGCCAAGCCCTCCTCTAACAGCCTGGGGAGAAGCAGAAAGAAACTCGGTTTTCTCGAGTTCTTGCGAAAGGTGTAACAGAAGGATCCTCGACACCTTACCGCTTCGACGTCTTGGCTCAACTAGCCAACATCCCGGCACGCATTACCTTGTATGAGCTCCTGAGGCTATCAAAGTCAACCAGAGAGGCTCTACAAGAAGCTCTGGCAAATGCTGAGGTCTTTATGACCGCGTGCCAAGGGAGGAAGATGAAGAGGATTGCCTCCACACCTCCCCAAATGCTCCCTGCATCACCTTCACAACAGATGACATGCAGGTTAAAGGGAAGCATGACCGACCCCTATACTTCACAGGGTATATTGGGTCATCCGAGGTGAACCGCATCCAGGTAGACCCAGGGTCCGCGCTGAGCATCATACCTCGCCGGGTTATGCAGTTTCTAGGCATTCCTACCCATCGTCTGAGCCCTACCCAGACGACTATTTACGGGTTCAATGCCAACAGCTCCCGCCCAATGGGGAAGATCAAGCTCAAATGCCAGATCGGGAGCCTCAAGTCAGAAGTGACGTGTTACGTCATTGACGCGGACACTTCCTACAACCTGTTACTGGGACGACCATGGATTCACCGCAATTCCATCGTTCCCTCTACTCTCCACCAAGTCATGAAATACATTGATGAGAGTGTACAGGTCCGAACGTTGATTGCCGAAAGGCATCCGTTTAAGGGGTTGAAAATTATTTCACGGACTCCCTCTTATATCAGGATCCGGAGGAGACTAATGAAACCCCACAACCAGAGGAGCCAGACTCTGGTAATGAAGCTGACGTTGAGCCTGAGAAAGAAGAGTGCCTGTGGGAGTTGGAGCCCATTGTAAAGAGCACTAATAAGCTCGATGTTGATACCACCGACGATGCGGGTGGTTGGTACATTAATGAAGATTTAGACTTTGCGTATTTCCCTGTGTATGTTTCCGATTCAATACCGTCGGATACCACTACCGACGTGGACGATGACCTCTGGTCGGCAATAGATGCCTTGACATCTTTGCATGTACCGGTGAAATCATCCTTCGGGACATACCAAGATAATGGTGACGCGCAAGAGTCTGTATTCATGGTTCCAGCCGGACGAAAAGGCCAAAGACCAATACTTTTTGGGCGAATCGCATCTGAACCAATGCCCCACGAAGAATCGGAAGGTGAGGATGAATCCCCTCAGTTCGATCATTATGAACCAAGAACGCTCAAGATGATGAAGCGCATGGGGTATGATCTAACCAACAGGCCTGGGTTGAACTTCGGAAAAGGAAGAAGAACACTGCTTCGATCCTTTGTACCGAAAGGGAAAACCCCTGATTACTATCATCGGACGCGCCGGGGGTTGGGCTATATATCAACTCCAGTGCCATCAGCCTCTGATTCGGAGAGACTGTCAAGTCATGACTGCTCATCAGACACGTCGTCGTGGGAATCAGATGTCAGTGTCGGCAACATCTTCAAAGGGCTTTCAGTAAACATGGTTTCGACAAGCCATCTGGAGGATGAAGGTGAAGAAATGATCCAATCTGATACAGATCCTTGGATCAAACATTTGAATGCTCTTTGGGATATCCGCTTTGAACAGCGTGAACCACCCACAGAAGACAAGGTTGTTCAAGTCAACCTAGGAGATGAAGCCAATCCTAAACCCATCTTCATAAGTGACGGCCTGTCGCCTCCAGAGAAGAAGGATTTAATATCTCTTGTACAAGAGTATATAGATGTCTTCGCCTGGAATTATGAGGACATGCCTGGACTTGATCCTCAAGTGGCTATGCATCGCCTCAACATCAATCCGGACATGAAGCCTGTTAAACAACAGCAGCGACGGTTCCGTCCAGAGACAATGGAGGCAATTCAATCAGAAGTCAAAAAGCTCATCGATTCCGGCTTCATCCGGAAGAACAACATCCCGACTGGGTAGCCAACGTCGTCCCCGTCGCCAAGAAGAACGGAAGATCCGGATCTGCATCGACTTCCGTGATCTAAACGAGGCCTGCCCCAAAGACGAATTCCCATTGCCAATCACAGATGTCATGATTGACAATACTTGTGGATTCGAGCGAATGTCCTTTATGGACGGGTTCTCAGGATATAATCAAATCAAGATGTATCCCGATGACGAAAAGCACACCTCCTTCAGGACACCTCTAGGGGTATATTGCTACACCGTCATGCCCTTCGGTCTGAAAAATGCGGGGGCAACCTACCAAAGGGCCATGAATGCCATTTTCCATCGGCAGATACGCAAAACGGTGGAATGTTATGTCGACGACATTGCGGTGAAAAGCCGCACTAAAGGTGATCACATAGCAGACCTGAGGGTGGTCTTCGACATCATGCGGGCTCATCAATTGAAGATGAACCCCACCAAGTCCTTCCTGGGGGTAGCCAGTGGCAAATTCCTAGGGTTTGTCGTGACTTCCACAGGAATCCATTTGGATCCGGAGAAAGTCCGCGCTATCCAAGAGATGCAACCCCCCAGAAGCCTCAAGGAGCTCAGAGGATTACAAGGACGATTGGCATACATCCGCAGATTCATTTCAAATCTCTCCGGGAGATGCCAACCCTTCGCTAAGCTGATGAAGAAGGGCGTTTCGTTCATTTGGGACGACGCTTGCCAGCAAGCATTTGAGGAGATCAAGCACTACCTCACCCAACCACCAGTCCTGGCAGCTCCGGTATCCGGAAAGCCTTTCCTGGTGTACGTCCGATCAATGGATCATTCTTTGGGAGCTCTACTAGCTCAGAATGATGACCAAGGGCGAGAACAAGCAATCTACTACCTAAGTAGAACGATGATCGGAGCCGAACATCGGTACAACCCGATCGAGAAGGAATGTTTGGCACTAGTGTTCGCCATTCAGAAAATGCGACACTATCTGGTGGGCCAAACCATAAATGTCATATCCAAAGTCAACCCCCTGAGGTTACTTATGACAAAGCCTTCTTCACTAAATGGCCGGCTGGCAAAATGGGCCATATTGCTATCACAATATGAGATGCATTTTCTGCCACAAAAGGCTATTAAGGGACAAGCGGTGGCGGACTTCTTAGCTGAACACCCAGATCCCAGGGCAGCCAAACTCTACGAGGATCTCCCAGACGAGGTCGCCGAAGCCTGCCTGACCCAGACATTGTTCGAAGGACAAGTATGGCAACTTTTCTTCGATGGCGCATCAAGAACAAGCTCTAAGGGACATACAGTTGCGGGGGTAGGAGTAGTACTCGTCTCCCCACAAAATTACGTGATTCCCCGAGCTATCTCGTTAACCGAGCCCTGTTCCAACAATGTGACGGAATACAACGCTCTTTTGATTGGGATGCAATTCGCCGATGAGATTGGCGTTAAAAATCTCGAGGCATACGGTGATTCTAAACTCATCGTCAGCCAGGTTCGCGGAGAGTATGAGGTCAGGCATGAAGATCTAGTACCCTACTACAACGCGACAATCCACATGGCCGAGAGGTTTTCAAACTTCTACATCGACCATGTACCGCGCAAGCAAAATGCGCATGCAGATGCACTGGCATCCCTTGCTGCCTCCTTAGCTCTTCCAGCCGGAGTAATGGAGAAGATATTCGTCTATAGCCACGACCTATACTGCCCAAAAAGTCCCCTCGGAGACTACCAGAGGTCAACGGGAGATCGTCGCGGTAAGGAAACACTTGAAGTGTCACCGATCCAGAGCTTAAAGACTGGCGATTCCCCTACATTGATTTTGTCTTGTACGGCATCTTGCCCGAAGACACCAGGGAGGCGGCTGCCATCCGAAGGAAAGCCTCCAAATTCTACTACAATGCGATTTCGCGAACATTGTATCGTAGATCGCATGACGGGATCCTGCTCCGGTGCCTCTCATCAAAAGAAGCCCACGAAGTGTTGAAAGAAGCCCACGATGGTACGTGTGGAGATCATCAACCTGGCCCGAAGCTGGCAAACCGACTCCAAAGATTGGGTTACTACTGGCCCAAGATGGTTGCCGATGCTGTTGCCTATGCCAAAAGATGTCACGCCTGTCAAATACATGGCGATTTCATCCATCAAGCATCAGGATACCTCCACTCTACGACCTCTACCTGGCCGTTCGAAATGTGGGGGATGGACGTGGTTGGTCCTATCAGCCCACCATCATCAAAGGGACATCGGTTCATCCTAGCAATAACCGATTACTTCTCAAAGTGGGCCGAAGCTATCCCTTTGAAAGAGGTGAAATCTTCTAACGTGATCAAGTTCGTGAAACATCACGTTATTTACCGGTTCGGTGTGCCTCGGCGGATTGTCCATGACAATGGACCCCAGTTCATCAGCCAGGCTTTTCAGAGATTCTGCGCCAAGTTCAGAATCCAGAGTGTATCATCAACGGCATACTATCCGCCCGCTAACGGCCTCGCAGAAGCTTTCAATAAGACTATTGGCAAGCTTCTCAAGAAATTCGTCTCGAAAAGTCAACGAGACTGGGACGATAAGTTGGGCGAATGCTTATGGGCCTATCGCACGACTGTGCGAACCCCAACTAAAGCCACGCCATTTTCCTTGGTGTACGGATGCGAAGCCGTCCTTCCACTGGAAATCCAAATTCCATCTCTTCGCGTCGCCTTGACAGCGGAGATGACAACAGAGGAGAAGCATCGACAGCGACTCCAAGAATTGGAAGCCTTGGACGACAAGCGTCTGCAGGCCCAACAACAAATCGAGCTTTACCAAGCTCGTATCACCAGAGCCTTCAACAAGAAAGTCAAATCGCGAACTTTCAAGAAGGGCGACCTCGTCTTAACCGTCCGAAGACCCATGGTCATGACGCACAAGACGAAAGGAAAATTCCAACCCAAATGGGAAGGACCGTTTGTAGTAGAGTCAGTCTACTCAAATGGATCGTATCGCCTCATAACCTCAAATGGCGATACACTCATGATGCCAATCAATGGCAAATTCCTGAAGAAATACTATCCCTAGATGGCATTCTTCCACCGATCAAGTTAAAAGTACACCTCTGATCAAACATCCGACGCCCTCGACGGCTAAGGATAGAGGAAAATGTTGGCCTTTAAGCCCAACATAAGTCTTCGACAACTCATCATGCTGAGGGGAATAGCATGGCTAGCCCAACTCAAACGGTAGTTGGTAAAGGCATGTCAAACCCGTTGACAGCTGAGGATTTGCTAAAAATCCTAAGGGACACGTTCCCATTTGATCCGACGCCTCCGACGGCTAAAGATAGAGGAAAATGTTGGCTTTTAAGTCCAACATAAGTCTTCGACAACTCATCATGCTGAGGGGAATAGCATGGCTAGCCCAACCCAAACGGTAGTTGGTAAAGGCACCTCAAATCCGTTGATAGCTGAGGGTTTGCTAAAAATCCTAAGTGGACTTGATTCCACTCTTCCCTCCAAAAATCCCTTACCAATTCTCATCCATAGAATGGTAGGACCACAAAATGCAATCATTACCATGTTAACACTACCTCTGGTAATGAATACTCTTTGTCGAGTACAAACCTGGCTTGTTAACTCTGCATAGAGTAACAAACTCTCAAATTTGCCAAGTTAACACTATACCTCTGGCACCTCAAATTCCACTTGTCAATTCTCATCAATAGAATGACAGGTCCTCAAATTGCTCCTATCGCAAGCAAATTCTTGTCAAGTTAATATCACACCTCTGACAAAACTACTGTTTAAAGTTAACATTACACCTCTAAGCGGTACCTCGAGTGCCTGTCAAGTTAATATCACACCTCTGACAGTCACCTTTCTTCAGACTTCCATATCGAAGCTGAAATGGACGATGCCAAGTTAACACTACACTTCCAGCATCCGAGTCATTGCTAAGTTCAACAATACACCTATGGCTATGACCTTTCCTCGACTTCCTTGTCCAAGCCGAGATGAACGATGCCAAGTCAACACTACACTTCTAGCATCCGAGTCATTGCTAAGTTCAACAATACACCTATGGCTATGACCTTTCCTTGACTTCTTTAAGCCGAGACGACTAATGCCAAGTTCAACATTACACCTCTAGCATTTCTATCACTGTTAAGTTAAACATCACACCTATGACAGTGACACCCTCAGTTTTCCCAAATAAAACTGAGATGCTGATGAGTTAGGTTAATATCACACCTCTAACTCACGTCCTTGTCAAGTTAATATTACACTTCTGACAAGACTACTTCTAAACCGTTAAGTTAATATCACACCTCTAACGGTAAAAATCCTACTAGATTCCCCACGAGTCTAGTTTCATTTGATATTCTCCCCAACCGAGTATCAAATTCATTTTGGAGGCATTGTTGGTTAACATTACACCGATAAACAATGCTTCCATCAAAATCCCCAGCTGATCTTAAATCAAGTTAATCCCAAATCCTTGATAAAAGTTCACCTTCTCTGGGGTACGCGCTCCACTCGTCACTTTCTTTTATAAAGTGGCGGGTCCACCAAAATTATTCTTTTGCTTCTAAAACAAAACGTTCAAGACAACAGAAAGAGGCAAAAAGAAAAGTGTCACTTTTATTCATATCCAAACACATGAAAGTGATACAAAACACTCTCTTATATAATAAGATTGAGTGTTACAATTAAGGAGTACAAAGAAGTCCCTCTCTCTCTCTGAGGCCGTACTCACTCCTTGAAACCGCATCTGATCCCAGGTGCACAATTGGAGCCGGTTGCACTTTGATGCGTGACGCCAACTTCGAAAGCGCCCTAGCTGACCAAGCCAAGAGCAATGGTGTTCTTGAGGTCCAGTGGCAATAGAAGGTCCTGCAACCCTTCGTTCAGGCGCGTCTCTTTCCCTAGTAGACTATCCAACAAACATGGAGTCACTCTTGGGGTGAGAGCAGAAGTTTAGGAGTCATCACAAAGGATGCCACCCTCCACTTAGTCCGGCGGCAGCAAAAAGTCCGGCAACTCTTCCTTCAAGAATTGATCCTCCCCCCAGCAGAAGACTCAACGGACTTTAACTGTCCTCGATGTCACTTCTGGGGTTTCATCACCATCCCTTTCCCCAGCAGGCCATCCAACGGAGTGTCCTGATGTGACTTCTGGAGTGGGAGAGGAAGAGGATCTCATCCGCCGCCGCAACCGCCGGACCACCCTCGCCGGTACTCAGCCTATCCGTCTCTTGCACCAGATCTGAAGAGACCTTGGCGAGGGTTGGGTCCTCGTCAGAGATGTAATATACTCTCTTATAGGTGACGAGGACCATAATATATTCTCTCATAGGTGAAGGTTGAACGAGTTCGCCGACCGAAGTATTCTTCCAAGGGCCCAGCAAGCCTGCAAGGAACAAAAAGAGAGAATTAGAACAATCTGCAGCTTAGTGTAAACAGAGAAAAACTAAGTCAGCAGAGGCAAACGCGGGAATGATCCACGCAGTCAGCCAAATGCGGGAATGATCCATGCAGTCTACCAAGACGCAGGAATGACACGTGCAGCAAGCCAAACTGTTGCGTCAGCAGAGACAAACGCGAATCAAAACGCGGTCCCATTCTGTGCCTAGGTCAAAGAGCACAAACGCCGAAAAGGCACAGACGCCGAAAATTGCCATCTCCATGAACAGGAGTTGCAAGGTGCGGGTCTGAAACCTTTTTTGGAATTCGTCCAAGGCATTGGCCATGAAACGCGCTAAGGCACAAGCCATAAAACGCGCCAACGCCAAGTGCCAAAGATTCCTGCACGCGCGTCCGGAGAAGTTCAAGCCCATGGTACAAATTCCAGAAGGAGTGCACCAATGCAGACTTCATGAGGGGGTCCAGATGACATGAAGCCAAGGTACAGGCCATGGTAAATCTAAGGTGTCATGGTGAAACGAACTGCATACCCGTAGAGACCTCTGTCAAGAGTTGTAATCTCTGCACCAGGACGCAAACGCGGTCACAGGGCAAAGAGGTGTTTTCTCCTAAAGAGACCAAACAGGGGCTTAAAAGCCCTGGGTCATCTTCAGAACCATCCTCATCCATGGAGACAATTCGCTGAGGAAGATGAAGGTTCTCAAAGCGCTCTCTCTTTCAAAAACAAAATAGTCCAAAGGCAGGATTGAAGGGAGAAGGGGCGCCCTATTTATAGGCAGCTCCTGATAACAGCGGTTAATGGCCCCGTAATCTGAACCGCCGGCATTAATAACTGCACAACTGCC
The DNA here is from genome assembly GCA_038442645.1 of Agave tequilana. Classification (NCBI taxonomy): domain Eukaryota; kingdom Viridiplantae; phylum Streptophyta; class Magnoliopsida; order Asparagales; family Asparagaceae; genus Agave; species Agave tequilana. Next base: position 22,536 of record JAVJIF010026548.1, read on the forward strand.
AAGATCCAATAAGGGCCGGACGCGTGTAACGCTGCTTCGAGAACCGCCGCTGGCGCTGATCTCCAACCGCCCGCACTGGTTTCTCATTTAAGAGAATCAATACTCAAGCCCAATCAGCAGCCGACGCGTGGACAACTGCTTCGGGAAACAAAGCGGAAAATCCGCATCTGACGTTTAAAGAACACACCAAATCCCTATGACAGGCTGTATGTAACGCCTGGGAGTTTACACCCAGACGCGGATTGAAGAACTATCCGCACATCCGCGTCCCAGAAAGATGCCCGCGCGAGTCAAAGTCGCGTCCCCTCAGAGAGCACTTGATCCATTTTGAATTAAGGGAAAGGCACAAGGCTGCGTCTCCCGCGTCTGCCTGGTCCGCTTCCTTCTTTGCAGAAGCAGATCCGCGTTATTCAGAGCCGCGTCTCCCTGAATGAATGCCGCGTCTCATGAAACAATGATGGCCGCGTCTCCCTATGGATTGATGCTGCGTCTTGTCAAAAGGACTTGGTCCTGCCTAAGTTCTCATGAACTAAGAACCGCGTCTCACCTTGTGATTGACGCTGCGTCTCACCCCAGGGACTGACAGCCGCGTCTTACTTTACGGATCAATGCCGCGTCTCATCTTTTGATTGACGCCGCATCTCATCAAGAAGACCGCGTTCCGATTTGTGATTGACGCCGCGTCTCATCAAAAGGACTTAGTAGAATCTAAGTTCTTATGAAATGGTGACCGCGTCTCACTTTATGATTGACGCTGCGTCTCAGTAAAAGGACTTAGTAAAATCTAAGTTCCGATAAACTGACGACCGCGTCTCACTCTGTGATCGCCGCTGCGTCTCGTCAAAAAGACTTGGTGAAATCTAAAGTCCCCATAGATTGATGCCACGTCTCATTCTACGGGATTAATGCCGCGTGTAACGCCCCGATTCCACGGATACGGGGACGTCACTGCGACGTATATACGTAGGTCAGGAAGGGCCCCCACGTATATACGCTAAGCATCAGTACAGACAAGAATCAGAGTACGGAAGCAAATGGTGCATTATACATTCCAACACATATATACAATTACAGAATTATCACCAGAGTGATTACAATATTACATGAATATCATATCACTAGTATGCGCAAATGCGAGAATACAAAAGATATACATATATGAACAGTACAAAAAGGAGCTCGCATACAAGTATGCAAGGAACTGTACAAGTGAAAAGTATAAAAGAGCACTCACGAGTTTGCTAAGGGAAAACTCGAGAGGCACAAAGGGGGTCTGGAAGGATGGAGCTCCAAAAGGTCGGCTGGAGGTCCACGCTACCGCTGCACTACTCAGAGCAGCAAAGGAAGGGTCTACACGCTCCGGGCTCCATGACCTGGACATAAGAATCCAGGGGAGTCAGTGAAACTCCCCAGGCGAGTATGATACAATGCCAGGTGGCGAGCCAGGGTAACACAATATGAATATAACAAAGGATATCAAGTTCAGAAAACAGGGGTTAGAACACAAATAAAATACATATATGGACAGTCATAATACAATCATCAGAAAACCGGAAATCCAAGGTAAAACTGATTTCATGCAAGGTGATTGTATACGCTTAGGTTACGGTCCCATGAGACTAGTACATCGAAGGAATAATCCAAACAAGGAAACCCTCATATATATACTTTTGTCTCATGCCACATAAATCCAAGCGTATAGAATCAGCGTTGCAATTCGTATGATAGTAACAGGAATACAGGACAATAATGATCAGGGGTCCATAACACGTGTAACGGGAGTCATAACAGTAAAATATAACAGGAATCATCACAGGTACACATAACAGAAACTATAACAGGAAACATAACTGACATCTATTGTTATTATTACTCGTCCGACTCATATATCTCGGTATGTGTCCAGGTGTGCACCCCAACACACATACCTCCATATATAAGCGAGTCGAGGGTTGTTAACGGAAGCAGATGGAGAACTGACAGAGCTTCTTATAGTGGTTCACATACACCGGGGACCAGTTTGTTGGTCCAACGGTTCCCACCACCTGGGACCGGTTTGGAGGCCCAAAGTCCCCCTATATGTACTCATGTGGGCCCTAAGTCCCACTATAGTCGTCCGCCATATATATCATATCCATCACTATAAGCAAGGTATCATTCCGGCATCCATCACTTCCTCCCATACCCCATACAAGTTGTCCTTTTTATGATTTATTAACATAATTATCAGATTAAGGGAATGAGCAATATCATAACAGTAATACATAACAGTGATCAGTACATAACAGTAATCAGGTACTACATTCCCTTTATCGTGATAATTATAAGAATCGGTGTATCATGCTTGGTGTCAAGAGATAGCATGATAAGTGGTGACGTATATCTAACAAGCAACCAAACATATCAAAGAATTGATAATAGTCAGGGTAAGTCATGGCCTAACAAAAGGGTCTAGCAAATCAGGTGATATACATGTGTTAAAAGGAAACATGAAATTGACAGGTCTGGAATAATAGCTTGGCGAGTGATAACATATCAGGAACCAAGAATACAACGACCACGAAGGGTCTGCCACGCATAGTATGAAAACAGTAAAAGATATAAAGCATGAAATACAATACATGAAGACTAGAACGAGAATACTATCATAATCAATGACATGGGAAGTAAGAGGGTAGCGAGTAAGAATACTCGCCCAAATCACCAAACGCCGATATATCCGGAATCCACTGAAGTTCGGGATGCGCCACAACCTGTGATATAAATATGTAGAGAGAAGAGGAGAGAGAAGGAGAGAAGGTAAGATTATGTTTGTCAAGTGACAAGTCAAGTAATACTAATACATGATGTATGTCTAGAGGACAAGGTTCCTATTCAAGAAAGAAGTCAACTAAGACTAACAGCTAAAGTTAGTCGACTAGGGTCAAGGGAGTAGTCGACTAATAGAGGGGTTAGTCGACTAACAGTCTGGTATAGTCGACTAAAACTGTGCACCAGAGAGTTGGGTTTCATTTCAAGGATAGTTAGTCGACTGGGGTAAAATAGGTAGTCGACTAACAGATACTCTAAGTCGACTAATAGTATGGTCAAGTCGACTAGTACTGAGATACAGAAAGTTGGGTTTTGATTCAGGAGTCGACTAGAGAGAAGGGTTAGTCGACTAGGGGGTTCAAGTCGACTAGGGTTGAATTTGGTAGTCGACTAATGAAGTCGCACCTTCAGTAATAAGGTCGCAGTTCAAATGAGTTAGTCGACTAGGGTCAAGGGTAGTCGACTAAGGGTCTCTAGTCGACTGGGAACTAAGGTAAGTCGACTAATACTGTGATTCCTAGAGTTGTGTTTCTCAGGACAGAACGGATTAGTCGACTAATGGCTAGGTCAAGTCGACTAATCGTGGGGAAACAACAAACAGAACAGATTTCCTAGGGTTGTGTTTGATGGCTAAATAATCAAGGGTTTAAAGACATATGTGAACATGATATGAAAACATAAGTACACTAAGAATAAATCAAGCCTAAGTGATGAAGAACACTCACCAAAATTAGTACAAGTGATGGTGGTAGTGTTGGAACTTGATGTTGAAGAAGGTGGAACTTGATGGAGTTGTTGAAGTTGTTGGAGTTGTGATGGTTCCCATGGAGATGGAAGAGGAAGAGGATGAAGCTAAGTTGGAGAAGTGGTGGTGGTTGCCTTGGTGGAGATGAAGGAGATGGAGGTGGTGAAAGCTAGGGTTTGGCTTTTGGTGAAGAGAAATGAAAAGAAAGGGATTGAAATGAAAAGGAAATGTATATATAGGATTTGGATTTTGTAAAGGGAGTTGGAATTAAATAAATAAGAGGGTTTTAATTGCAAAGTGGGGAGTGAGGTGTTTTCCTTGGCCAATAGGGGCTTGCCATGTGAGGGGGTGAGGTGGAGGATTGTGTGGTGGAGATTGGTGGAAAATGTGTGGATGAAAATGGAAGCTTAGGGAGGAAGAAAAGAATAAAGGAAAAGGAAAATGGAAAAGAAATATAATGAGAAGATATTTTGGAGAAGATATTTTTGGTGGAGAAGATATTTTCTTGGAATCAGAATGTGAAAATACTGGAAGGACAGATACCCGGATTGAGTCGTGGATACGGAAATCTTTCGGGAAAATACCGGATACGTCCCGAAATCAAGTATCTCGGAACGACCCGAAATAAATATCAAAAATCAAGAATATTATATGAAGAATAATAGCGAAATCCGTTTTAAGAAATACTTTACAGTTTTAATATTAAAAATCCCGGAATCAGTTACCTACCGACTCCGAAAGAATTTTCATAAAATCATAAAATCCTCAGAAAAAGAATGTAGGTAGAAAATATGATTCTAAGAAGAAAAGTCTAAAGACTCTTCTGGAAATTCCAAGTGGTTGTGAATTAAAAATCCAGGAATCGGTCAGCGGCACTGGCCGACACCGGTTTTGAAGAAATTCATTTTAATTCCAGAAAAATCTAGAAAATCATAGAAAATATATAATAATGGAAAATGATATTTAAAACTAAAATCGGTCAAATCTAATTACCGGAAAGACCAATCGAATAATATACTATAATCGAGTTCCTGGTTCGGACTGGGACTGACTCCGAGTCCACGAATCCAAATCCAAGACAAAACAATCATATAAGGAATTCATAAAGCAAAACAAATACAGGAAACAAATCGAAAAAATACGATCGAAAAATCTGAATACGCAACTAAGTACGTATTCCGGGAACGGGGTATTACAATCCACCCACCTTACAAAAAATTGCGTCCTCGCAATTTCGTTAAGGGGTAAATTGAACACAAGGAGGACAAAGGCTGGAATAAAGGCTTCATAAAACCAAAACAGGGTAAAGGATGGAAAGGATTAGGAATCAAAGGAAGGATAGTCAAGAAATAGATAACTCTGCACTTGTAGTTGGAATGTATAACCAAGACTCATGTATTCCAGTTGCAAATCTCTTTACCATTGATTTGCCTTCTGGACGTACTGAGGAGGTTAGAGCCTAAGCTCTGATACCAACCTGTAACGCCCCGATTCCACGGATACGGGGACGTCACTGCGACGTATATACATAGGTCAGGAAGGGCCCCCACGTATATACGCTAAGCATCAGTACAGACAAGAATCAGAGTACGGAAGCAAATGGTGCATTATACATTCCAACACATATATACAATTACAGAATTATCACCAGAGTGATTACAATATTACATGAATATCATATCACTAGTATGCGCAAATGCGAGAATACAAAAGATATACATATATGAACAGTACAAAAAGGAGCTCGCATACAAGTATGCAAGGAACTGTACAAGTGAAAAGTATAAAAGAGCACTCACGAGTTTGCTAAGGGAAAACTCGAGAGGCACAAAGGGGGTCTGGAAGGATGGAGCTCCAAAAGGTCGGCTGGAGGTCCACGCTACCGCTGCACTACTCAGAGCAGCAAAGGAAGGGTCTACACGCTCCGGGCTCCATGACCTGGACATAAGAATCCAGGGGAGTCAGTGAAACTCCCCAGGCGAGTATGATACAATGCCAGGTGGCGAGCCAGGGTAAACACAATATGAATATAACAAAGGATATCAAGTTCAAAAACAGGGGTTAGAACACAAATAAAATACATATATGGACAGTCATAATACAATCATCAGAAAACCGGAAATCCAAGGTAAAACTGATTTCATGCAAGGTGATTGTATACGCTTAGGTTACGGTCCCATGAGACTAGTACATCGAAGGAATAATCCAAACAAGGAAACCCTCATATATATACTTTTGTCTCATGCCACATAAATCCAAGCGTATAGAATCAGCGTTGCAATTCGTATGATAGTAACAGGAATACAGGACAATAATGATCAGGGGTCCATAACACGTGTAACGGGAGTCATAACAGTAAAATATAACAGGAATCATCACAGGTACACATAACAGAAACTATAACAGGAAACATAACTGACATCTATTGTTATTATTACTCGTCCGACTCATATATCTCGGTATGTGTCCAGGTGTGCACCCCACACACATACCTCCATATATAAGCGAGTCGAGGGTTGTTAACGGAAGCAGATGGAGAACTGACAGAGCTTCTTATAGTGGTTCACATACACCGGGGACCAGTTTGTTGGTCCAACGGTTCCCACCACCTGGGACCGGTTTGGAGGCCCAAAGTCCCCCTATATGTACTCATGTGGGCCCTAAGTCCCACTATAGTCGTCCGCCATATATATCATATCCATCACTATAAGCAAGGTATCATTCCGGCATCCATCACTTCCTCCCATACCCCATACAAGTTGTCCTTTTTATGATTTATTAACATAATTATCAGATTAAGGGAATGAGCAATATCATAACAGTAATACATAACAGTGATCAGTACATAACAGTAATCAGGTACTACATTCCCTTTATCGTGATAATTATAAGAATCGGTGTATCATGCTTGGTGTCAAGAGATAGCATGATAAGTGGTGACGTATATCTAACAAGCAACCAAACATATCAAAGAATTGATAATAGTCAGGGTAAGTCATGGCCTAACAAAAGGGTCTAGCAAATCAGGTGATATACATGTGTTAAAAGGAAACATGAAATTGACAGGTCTGGAATAATAGCTTGGCGAGTGATAACATATCAGGAACCAAGAATACAACGACCACGAAGGGTCTGCCACGCATAGTATGAAAACAGTAAAAGATATAAAGCATGAAATACAATACATGAAGACTAGAACGAGAATACTATCATAATCAATGAAATGGGAAGTAAGAGGGTAGCGAGTAAGAATACTCGCCCAAATCACCAAAACGCCGATATATCGGAATCCACTGAAGTTCGGGATGCGCCACAACCTGTGATATAAATATGTAGAGAGAAGAGGAGAGAGAAGGAGAGAAGGTAAGATTATGTTTGTCAAGTGACAAGTCAAGTAATACTAATACATGATGTATGTCTAGAGGACAAGGTTCCTATTCAAGAAAGAAGTCAACTAAGACTAACAGCTAAAGTTAGTCGACTAGGGTCAAGGGAGTAGTCGACTAATAGAGGGGTTAGTCGACTAACAGTCTGGTATAGTCGACTAAAACTGTGCACCAGAGAGTTGGGTTTCATTTCAAGGAATAGTTAGTCGACTGGGGTAAAATAGGTAGTCGACTAACAGATACTCTAAGTCGACTAATAGTATGGTCAAGTCGACTAGTACTGAGATACAGAAAGTTGGGTTTTGATTCAGGAGTCGACTAGAGAGAAGGGTTAGTCGACTAGGGGGTTCAAGTCGACTAGGGTTGAATTTGGTAGTCGACTAATGAAGTCGCACCTTCAGTAATAAGGTCGCAGTTCAAATGAGTTAGTCGACTAGGGTCAAGGGTGTAGTCGACTAAGGGTCTCTAGTCGACTGGGAACTAAGGTAAGTCGACTAATACTGTGATTCCTAGAGTTGTGTTTCTCAGGACAGAACGGATTAGTCGACTAATGGCTAGGTCAAGTCGACTAATCGTGGGGAAACAACAAACAGAACAGATTTCCTAGGGTTGTGTTTGATGGCTAAATAATCAAGGGTTTAAAGACATATGTGAACATGATATGAAAACATAAGTACACTAAGAATAAATCAAGCCTAAGTGATGAAGAACACTCACCAAAATTAGTACAAGTGATGGTGGTAGTGTTGGAACTTGATGTTGAAGAAGGTGGAACTTGATGGAGTTGTTGAAGTTGTTGGAGTTGTGATGGTTCCCATGGAGATGGAAGAGGAAGAGGATGAAGCTAAGTTGGAGAAGTGGTGGTGGTTGCCTGGTGGAGATGAAGGAGATGGAGGTGGTGAAAGCTAGGGTTTGGCTTTTGGTGAAGAGAAATGAAAGAAAGGGATTGAAATGAAAAGGAAATGTATATATAGGATTTGGATTTTGTAAAGGGAGTTGCAATTAAATAAATAAGAGGGTTTTAATTGCAAAGTGGGGAGTGAGGTGTTTTCCTGGCCAATAGGGCTTGCCATGTGAGGGGGTGAGGTGGAGGATTGTGTGGTGGAGATTGGTGGAAAATGTGTGGATGAAAATGGAAGCTTAGGGAGGAAGAAAAGAATAAAGGAAAGGAAAAATGGAAAAGAAATTATAATGAGAAGATATTTTGGAGAAGATATTTTTGGTGGAGAAGATTTTTCTTGGAATCAGAATGTGAAAATACTGGAAGGACAGATACCCGGGATTGAGTCGTGGATACGGAAATCTTTCGGGAAAATACCGGATACGTCCCGAAATCAAGTATCTCGGAACGACCCGAAATAAATATCAAAAATCAAGAATATTATATGAAGAATAATAGCGAAATCCGTTTTAAGAAATACTTTACAGTTTTAATATTAAAAATCCCGGAATCAGTTACCTACCGACTCCGAAAGAATTTCATAAAATCATAAAATCCTCAGAAAAAGAATGTAGGTAGAAAATATGATTCTAAGAAGAAAAGTCTAAAGACTCTTCTGGAAATTCCAAGTGGTTTGTGAATTAAAAATCCAGGAATCGGTCAGCGGCACTGGCCGACACCGGTTTTGAAGAAATTCATTTTAATTCCAGAAAAATCTAGAAAATCATAGAAAATATATAATAATGGAAAATGATATTTAAAACTAAAATCGGTCAAATCTAATCACCGGAAAGACCAAATCGAATAATATACTATAATCGAGTTCCTGGTTCGGACTGGGACTGACTCCGAGTCCACGAATCCAAATCCAAGACAAAACAATCATATAAGGAATTCATAAAGCAAAACAAATACAGGAAACAAATCGAAAAAATACGATCGAAAAATCTGAATACGCAACTAAGTACGTATTCCGGGAACGGGGTATTACACCGCGTCTCGCCAAGACCGCGTCTCATTAAAAGAACTTAGTCCTACCTAAGTTCAGTAATCACGACTAGTGATCAAGAGTTGGACTCATCCACAACAGGACAAAGAAATTGGGACAAAAGCTCTAAAGAAAACTTCTATATCAAGAAATGATAGAAGTGGATACAAACACTCTTAATAAATAGAGTGTCCCTTTTCTTTACAAAAAAAAAAAGAAGAAGAAAAGAAGGCTAAATGTCCTGGTTCGCCAAGGAACGGATTTGTTCCCTAAGGCGGTGAATCTCATGCTGGCGCGTCCTCTCAGCCTCCATGATAGCCCGGTCCCGCAGCTCCGCCTCAGATAAGAAACTTCTGGCAGCCAGCTGCATCCGCAGAGATTCCACCCTGGAAGATTGTAGGGATAGACTCTCTTCAGCACGCGCCGTAGCAGCCCGTTGCTCCTCAAGCTCCTTTTTGAGGGAAACAAGTTTCTCCTCATTTAGCGCAAGAACAGCTTCCGCCTTGGCGATAATGTCCCGAGTTCTGAGGATGACTTGCTCCGTGCTCTGCACACTGAGCTCAGATTCCCTCGAATCTCCGGCTAATTTTTGAAATTCAGCCTTGGAATATTCAAGGTCACGGACCTCGGCAGTGATCTGCGCCTCCGCCTCCTGTCGCTCCCGTTCCTGAGCAGCTAGGAGCCTAGTCAGGATGGCCTGGGCCTCACCGGAAGAACCAGCATCTTCCAAAGATTCCAGCTCCCGTAGGTTATCTCCAAGTTGCTCTACCACCTGCAGGCATGCCCTGGCAAGTGAAGGGCCTCCCGCCAATTCGACGCTCACGGCCATATTTTCAAGAAGCCTCTGGGCGAACTGGAAGGTGCTGTGTCCACGGAAGATGAGATCAATACATGATCCCATCGAGGTGAAGAATTGTTGCACCATCTGACGTACCAGCTCCCCCATGTCTTCACCACCTAAGAAGCTTCCCGACCCTTTTTCTGTCACGGGATAAGGGATATAGGGCGGGTCTTCTCGCACAAGAGCCGTGCCGGCCGTCGATGTGGCAAGAGCAAGACTACCCACTGGCGCTTCCTGGAGCGCTGCCTCTGCAGGAGCTTCCACGACCAATGAAGGAGTTGTAAGCACAACCTCTTCAGAAACTTCCACCGAGAATTGAGCTGTGTGGCCTCCTGGAAGGGTGCCGACCGTCGGACTCCCCACCTGAGCCCCCTCAGTCAGAGCTGCCTTACTAGGTTCGAGGTCCAGAGGCGTCAAGTCCTGTAGAAGGGGAGTCTCCTCAGCTTCAGCAGTAGCCTTCTCCACCGGCGGAGTGAGAGCCTCCTCAGCCTCAATGGTTGTTTCCCCTCCTGGCAAAGGGGAAGGCTCCCCAACTTCAACAGCTACCCCCTCCGAGGTTATCTCAGCGGCCGAAGCCTCAATCCCCTTGGGCTGGGTCAACTCTGTTTCCATCGCCTCGACATGCGAGGAAGTTATACCTTCAGCAGGGATTATCGCCAGCGGTAACGCAGTCGATGATTCACCCCCGTATATTTTCTCCTCCGAGATGTGGAAGAATTTGCTCTGATCAGGAAGAGCGGGTTCATCGCCATGGTCGACTTCATCTTCAAAGTCACTTTCTCCCGATGACGAAGAAGACGATAGCGCCACACGAGGAAGCTCTGCAACAGGAGCCTTACCCCCAATCACCCCAGTGGTAGGACTAGGGTCGACTGTCCGAGGATTGGAAATAAAGACGCTAGGAGACCCCGGCTGCTGTACCTCGTCTCTCCCTTCATGAGCAGAAGGAAATTCGGGCTGAGTTGAGATTCCTGGAATCTCGACATCCTCTTCGCCCATTATGTCAACCTCCGGTGACTCAGCATCACCAGCAATAAGGGGTCGCTCAACAAGCTCCCCTTCCTCCACGGTCTCGCTGCGTGACCTAGGAGCACGGACCAAGCTTGGAAAATCTTCATCTTCCAGCGGTTCCTCAACTCTAACAGGGACACCTTCAGGAGGAACCTCAACTCCAGCAGAGATAGCTCTGGATTGAGAGACTTCAGCCGTTAAGTCCCTCCGAGCCTTCTTTGGGGCAGGCTCAACTACAGAAGCAGAGCGTCGACGACGCTTCCTCGCCAATTGCTTCGACCTCCTTGCCGGTCGCGGCTCCACTCTCATTGCTGGTGGCTCCGCCCTCGTCGCTTGCGGCTTTGCCCTTGCCGGTCGCGGTGCCGCCCTCACTACTGGGGGCTCCCTCCTCGATCGTTTCTCGACCTCCCTCTGAGCTTTCAGGTACTGGTCGAGGAGTTTAGTACGTTTACTGGATTCAGACCTCTCCTCGAGACTGGCATTGATACTCTCAAGACATGAAGACTCCGGAATAAGATCTGGCGTCTGGCCGGCTTGGGAGTACCAAATACAGAAGCTGAAGCTCATACGGCACTTAGGCGCCTCGTCGGGTAGATGGAACGTTGCTCCCGTCCCTCCAGCCACACTGTAATACCAAGCCCGAGCGCCTTCGAACAGGTTCCCGTCAAAGGCAAGTTGAGCATTGGGATTCCCGACGTAAAGCTGATCATAGCCAAATTGTCGGGCAAAACGACTTGGCATATACGGTTCGATAGTGCAGGAAGTTCCTTGGCGAAACAGCACATATCCTGGTCGTATATTGATCAACCACCAGAAGGCTCCAGCAGGCAATTGCGAGAAGTCATCCCGCCCAGCGACATCCGTGAACAGCTCCCCGGGGGCTGCACCTTGAACCTCTGGAAAACAACGGTTAAGCTGATAGTTCGTGGCACAGGAAAGACGCTTCCTAATGTAATACAGGTAGGTGTCATGCCACTCCGAACGTTCCAGCCGCTGCACAAATGGGATATGATCCACGCTCCCACGCGCTGACGTCATTAGAGACGGGCAATGCATCACGTACCAAGCCATGAGGTACGTGTAAGGCAGCTCAATTCGCGGGTTGGGGTGCTTCACCGTCGGGTTCCCCTCTGAGTCGGTATACGGCTCCCCACGAGAATTAGCAGTCTTTGGGGGTCCGCAGAAGCTCTTGGTCAACACCCGCAGCCCGCTTTGAATACCAGCCACCACGGCGGGAAGAAGGGCTATGGGGTGGCCATGAGCCAAGAGTACCGCCGGGTACACCACATCTGCCACAATAACTTCATGTGGTAGCGTGGGCACCACACACCTCTTCAGCCACAACATCAGGAAGCCCGCCAACAGCGCCTGATCAGAAATAGGGGTCGGGCTTGATGGTGAAAGCTCTCAAAGACCAAGTCAGGGTCGAAGCCGTCCTCGTTCGACTCCGTGGTGTAGAACTTGTCAGAAGCTGCGTCGATCCTGTCTTCAACTTCCCCACCAGAACTAGGAGCTAGTCGGATTACTGGGAGATCTTTATTGCTGACATTATTAAACAAATAATCAGCCCAGGATAGTTGCTTGACGCCTCCTGACCTCCAGGCAGTTGTCTGACCGCAGATGTAGAAATGGCACATCACCTCCCAGTAGGTCTCATACACTTGAGGAGATTCTTTTTCCAAAAGGCGCAGCTCCCTGGTGGTTGGGACAAATTCCTCGTAAGGAATATCCCCTGACGACAACCCGGAGACCTCATACAATTCGTGTAGGGCAAGGCCCATCTCTCCAACCGGAGTAAAGAATGTCCCCGTCCGAGGATTGTAGCGCTCCAGAATCCCAAAGAAGTTATGGGAACTCATCGGGACGCCCCACTGCACGGCCCTGACTGCTGGGTACAGCCCCACACGCTTCAGCGGCCCCTCAAGATTGGTAAGGACAAAACCCACCATCCTACCCCACCAGTAATTCTCTGGAGAATGGACCCATCCATACGCACGGAAGTCGACAGGATAGTCACCCCCTGCTTCTATGAAGGAATTGAGGAAGGTGGTAGCAAGCTCCGGGATCTCTCCAATTGGGATTTCAGGCTTGGACGATGCAGGGAACAGTCCGACAACTGACCCGTCATGACTATCATGGCGGTCTACCTTTTGGAGGCCAAAGTCACCAAGGGCGATCTCAGGGATATACTGGGAAATGTCCCATTCCATCTTTCGGGGAACAGACATGTGTTGAAAGTAGGACATCGGGAACATCCTCTCCATGTCTGGAAGAAAGAATCTTCCGCCCTTTATCTCACGGAGCCATTTATAGGTCCCCTCAGACACACGACGGCCATCATCATAAATATGATCCCCAAAGAAGAAGGCAGGCTTCTCCAACCTGACACCGTCATCCGTTTTGAGCGCGGCATCGGTCATAAGTGCCCGGAAGGTTCTCCTGTTAATATTAGAGAGCCTGCGATCCAGCAACTGGTCAGCAGTCACGGGGACACTCATTCTTTGCACAAAGGTCAAGCCCCGGTCGGCACCACCCACGCGGCCGAAATGGTGCATCTTGGCAAGTGAACCTGAAACATGCGGCACTGCAAAAGAAAAAGACACTTGGTCAGATACCTTGCCAAAAATAGGGAAGACGCTAAGTGTTCATAATTTAAAACGCAGCCGAGACATTGGACGCAGGAGTTATCATCCGCGTCCAGACCTGCGAACTTGCACCAAAACGCAGAAGAGATACTGGACGCAGGAATTTTCGAATCCGCGTCCAGACCTGCAAAGCTGCGTTCTACAAACCAAGACTTATGAAAATTCGAAGTACTTGGACTCAAACGCCAGATTCTACAAAATCGGCGGTTGAAGACACAGAACGCAAGGATCAGATCCGCGTTCTGCAAACCAAGACTTGTGAAATTTCAAAGTGCTTGGACTCGGACGCCAGCGCCTGATGGCACAAAACGCGGCACAGAACGCATGGATCAAATCCGCGTTCTACAAATCGCGTCCAGAGACCTTCACAATTAGAAATATTCTAAGTGAAGGACCCAGAGTGCAGAGTTCACCAGCGTCGGATCATCAGGCCCGCGCCCCGGTTATCATCTCAAGGACAGCGTCCGAGAATCAAACACGATCTTGTGTTAAAGGTCCTTAGGTTCTATGAACATGTTTTAATGGCGGAACCCACACCGAAGGTGCATTTTTACCTCGGAAAACACCCTCCTGCGCAGAGGAAGCATCTCTCTCAGCCTCGGCGACGGTCGCCCTTGAGGTCGATGCAGTCGGTTTCGTCTTGGGAGCCATTGAAAATCAAGAAATCCGAGCGAGGAGATGAATAGTTGAACAAGAGAAGGAAGTTCTTTTTCTCAGAGAATGCGTTCGTTCGGAGAAGAAGATACATCTCTCCAACTGTTGCCTTTTATAGGCACGGAGATTCGCGAAGATACGCAGCGTTTGGCCCAATAAACGCTGCAGCGAATCGCTGCCTGACGCGTGGAGCCAAATCATTGTTTGAACAGGGAAGATCATGCGTCGCGACCCCGCCACAAGTCAGAAGTTGACACGTGGAGCAGTTCATTTAATGAACCGGGGGATCCGCGCGCCAAAAGGCGAAATCTCGCCTTTTCCCCAGGCCAGCTGGCGGCGTAATCATGACATGGCACAGGCGCACGCCCCAAAGTACGCGACTCTTCGGTGGACATGCCCCGTCAGCGTCAGCATAAATGCACCCAGAAAATCGCGTCTGCCTTATGAAGATCGGTCGCGTTCTCATCGCCAAAAGGTCGCGTCTCGCTAAGAAGTCGCGTCTTTAAAGCAGCCTCTGCTTTTTCAAGGAACCTGCGTCCAGTCTCCTGCTTCTGCAAAGTCAGTTCAACAGTACACTGACGCAAACAGACAACCAACCACTCCCGGTCAAAAGCGCACCCGTGACAGACTAAAAGCAATCGGGGAGGTCTAGACTGTGTATCTAGACACTCAAACACGATCAACTCTGACGGCTTCAAAGAGTTCAACAGTACACTCACGAAGACCAATTCCAGATAAGATCAAACCCGAAGCATCAACAGTCCAGTCATAAAATGCGAACACGGCTAAAGATCCAAAGTATTCCGAAATCCGTCCCATTCAACTGCGGAATATCAGAAACTTTGGAGGGGGTTCTGTAGGCTGTCTAAAAATGACTAACAGACCAGCCATTAAGGAAGCAGAGTCTCAAGCTCTAGACGCGAGAAATCGATGCTCGCGTCTCAGCATTAAGACGCGTTGGCTCTACACCCGCGTCACAACGTTCAGACGCGTCGGCCCGAAGCCCGCGTCTCAGCATCAAGGCGCGTCGGCCCGAAGCCCGCGTCTCAGCATCCAGGCGCATCGGCCCGACGCCCTCGCCTCAGCATCCAGACGTGAAGGCCCGAAGCCCGCGTCTCAAACCTCAAGGCGCGTTTGGCTCGACGCCCGCGTCTCAAACTTCAAGGCGCGTTCGGCCCAACGCCCGCGTCTCAGTTGCAACTGCCCTGATTGCGGGGCCAGTCACCGCGCATGTAGCGGGTAGTGGCCCCTCATTCGGGAGCGTTTTCAGGAGGCACCTTCACCCCCTGAGATCCCTATAAATAGCCTTGTTTGCTATGAAGAGAGGATCGGAGTTTTTTTTTGGGGAGAAGGGAGAGAACCTTGAGAAGATCGAAGCTTGGGCAGAAGATTGGAGTTTTGAAGAGAGAGAGCTTTGAGATAAGGCATCATCAAAAATCGATCGAATCCAGGCAGGAGGATCATCAAGAGAGAAGCACGACTCTTCAGCGAGCTTACTGAGTACTAGCCGCTCTTCGCCTACCTCCTCTTTGAGAGTTTTGGTAGACGGAGCTGAGTTACTCTTTCTACCGACCGAAGAGAAGACCCCCGACGGTCTAGGACGGTCATCTGGTCAACGGAGAACAAGATTCACTCTCCATCGCCACACGAAGAACCCAGCTTTAAACAAAGGGAAGATTCAGACATCCTCCCTCCCTTGTAACTGGAAAAGAGGGAAGAGTAGTTCTTTTGGTTGTAATCGTTTCGCTTGAATCAAGGAAATCTTTTACAGCTAAAACCACTTTCTCCGACCACCAAACTTTCCGGCCCCTACAGTGGGCTCTCACTTGACGTGAGAGTGATGGTGCCTAGAGGTGGATGTATTCCAAGCTTAAAGATGACAATTTTAGATGCATCACTTTCAAGGGGAGTTTGGTGGGAGGACCACCATGGTTTAGAGACATAGAGATGTGCCCTCATAGTTTTGGTAACGATCTCTAAACTCCCATTTATGTTTACATGCTTTTCATGTCATTGATTTTAGCATGTCTTGATTATTATGTTAAATGCCATGATAATTAGATTAGTGATATACATAATTAGTATTTGAGATACATCCATGTTTATATGGACCATTATTTTTGTGTACTCACTTTAGTTTAACTATTGTGTATGTTCTAGTTCTAATACATGTGTATTTACATAATAATCATATTGGTTTATGTTTTATTTTATGCTTCATGTTTTGATTATATGTTTAGATGTTAGTTTTCATTAAAACTTGAGTTTATACTTGTACAACTAGTGAGCCACAAATAGATTATTATATGTTTGTGCTTGATTGCTCATTTGAACTTATTAGATGTACTAGTATAGCCTAGTTTTGATGATTCATACATTTTGACTTGTATCCCTATTTTTTGTGCATAGTTTGCATGTTTGTGATTAGCTTCATGTATATGTTAATTTTGTCAAAACTATTGGATATACATGTATACCCTTGAGTCATTTGCCTTTCATGCAAAATCTCTTTAGACTCAATTGTTTTTGGATATGTATGTATACCTTTAGTTTAGATCAAACATATATATGCCTTGAAGTTGTATTATTGGAAATTAAATTTTAATGATTTTCATGCTTTCGTTCATAAAGGAATTTTATATTGAGCTTATTGCCTATTTTCATGACTATGTCTTTCACACAAAACTTATACACTCACATTATTTGATGTTTTCTCATGATTTTGTTTTCATGAGTATTATATGTGCTATATAGACTTTGAGTGTCATTGGTTGAGTGATTTTCATGTTTCATGGATATTCTCTTATTTTATTACTTACTTGAAGGATTTCGTACTAGTTTACAATTTTATCATATAACTAGTTGCGTATTCTTCATTTTGGTAGAGTTTTCAATTGTGTTATTATTATTTTCAAACTTATTTTGAAAACCCCTACCCATGAAGGGCGGTTGGTTGGGCGACCATGCCTTTTATGCTCTTTATTAAAAATCTTTTTAAACATGTGCATGAATGGGTAGTAGGTATGAGTTATACATTTAATTCTCATCATATTTTCAATTGGTATATCAATTGATATCTTCATAAGTTGTATACTCATATTTGGTTTTCAATATATGTATGCTTCAAAACTTCAAAAAGTATCAATTTCTAATGGTATTTAATTTTTCATACATATATACATGATTTGATTGTGCTTATATATCTTCATATCTTATAGCACAAATTATGTTTATGCTAAGCTTGATTTACTTCTTAATGACCATTAGTTTTTAAATTGGTATTTTACATAAGCTTATGCATCATTTTCATTGGTATTTCATAAAGGAGGAGAAAACTTTATGTTTTACTTTTCAATCGATTGTATTTTCAATTGGTATCCTACTCCCATACTTTATGACATAAAATTAGAATGAAAAATATTTTAATTTGAAATATGCTAACATTTTCAATATTGGTATCAAAAATCTTAATTGGCTTTATTCTAAAATTTGGTATCTTTATTGCAAAATGAATTGTTTAACCAAATAGTTGGTTGTTTTTCAATTGTATTATATTTTATTTTAAATTGGTATCTATATTGAAATGAGTTATGTTTAATTAAAAATATTTAGTTTTCACTTTCAATTGATATAAAAATATTCTCATTTGGTATCAAAATTACAAAATGTTTACAATTGGTATCATAATTTGCAATATACATAATATTTCAATTGGTATCAAAAAATATACATTGTTTCATTTTCCATTGATATCAAAAGTTTACAAGATATTTTTAATTAATATCTTTTGGTATCTTAAAAATTTTTGTTTATTTTCAATTGATATCATAAGTTAGTATCAAATGTTTTGATATGTATTGCTTATATGTAAGGGGAGCTTAACATCTTTTTTATATATAGATTTATGTTGAGTGTATCTCATATTGAGGAGCTTGACCGCTCTTATTTATGTCTTACACGTGTGTAAGAGGAGCTTCACATCTCCTTTTATACATTGTATATTATGCTTTATGTGGTTAGGGTTTAGTCATCTCTTTTCATATAAATGCATGTATGTAGGGGGAGTTAACTTCACGTCTCTTCTCTTCATGAATGTATATAGCATACACACCTTTATTGTTTTGATTTATGCAAAACAAAGAAAAATATTATTTTATGTCTTTAAGTGTTTGTACCCTTTGTTGATGAATTGACAAAAAGGAGGAGAGAAATTTAGAGTTTTTATATGCATGTTTGTTTTATTTGTTACGTTTTACCATTGGTATCAAGTGTATCTTTTGTTTATTGGTATCAAGAGGCATCTTTTGTTGTATCTTTTGATTGGTATCAAGAGCATGTTTATTTCATTGGTATCAAATATCATGTTTATGCATATTTATGTTTGAGCATTCATTGCATATTTTTACTGTTTATTGCTATGCATGAGTTAAGGAGGAATTTCTATGAAGCTTAACTTTAATCCATGTATATATAACTCCATGAGTTTTGTCATCATCAAAAAGGGGGAGATTGTTGGCCCAGAGGCCCTTCACTCTAGTTTTGATGATGATTAACTCATGTAGTTATTGTTTACTAATAATCTTGTGATATTTAGTTTCAAATATTTGATCAAGATATTAGTAGGTGATTAGCTTCAACAAAGGTATTTTGGAGCTCACATGGTGATTCAAGAACACGAGCGTTAAGTTCACATCTAGCAATCGGTTGGAGTCAAGCTCGGTGGATCATGTTTGGATCGAGTCGACTTGGAGACGGAGTTCTACAAGAAAACATCGGTTTGTTTAGTTTAAGATTGTTTAGATCTTATGTTAAAGATTAGATAGTATTGATATGCTCAAGTTCACAATACACACACAAGTTTAAAGTTTCGTGTTTTGGTTTTAATTTAACCGATCTTGGTTTCATGAATAGATAGAATCAAAACAAGTTTACATGGTTTAATATATATTAGATTTAGTCTATATACATCTACGCTTCATATACTTAAAAAAACTTATTTTGATAAGCCTATGCATGTGTTTGGAGTTTTGTATTTAAACAAAACTTATTTCGAATTTAATGTCAAAACATAGATATAATTCTTACATGTATATTGGATTCTATCCATATACAATATGCTTCAATGTTATTTCAATACCATGTTTTTGTATTTGCATGTGTTTTGGAAAAATCAGATTTCCATTTCAAAAATCCTAGTTTCGAAAAATACAGTTTTTGGTTTAATGCAAAATTTCAATAACACAAAAATGGTTCAAATTGTTTGAAATACATGTTGAATTTTTTCACACATATTTGTATTTCAAAGATATAATAAGAACTGATTTTTATGTAATTTATGAGATTTTATGAAATTTAATTAAAGTCAAAAACCCTAGTTTTTAAATCCTATATTGGCTGGATTGGCTGTCTGCCGGTCGACCAGGCCGGTCGACCGAGGCAGAGGTCGGTCGACCGACGTGCACAGGACGTGCACGCAGCCAGCTGGTGGGCCGGTCGACCGAGCCGGTCGACCGCTAGAGAGCTTCTGCTCTCTGGAAAAGGCCCCGGTCGACCGTTAGAGAGTTCTGCTCTCTATATCCAGCTCCGGTCGACCGAGCGGTCGACCGGACAGAGAGCCGTTGCTCTCTAGATCCAGGGCCGGTCGACCAGGCGGTCGACGATCATAAATTTGATCGTTGGCCGGTCGACCGCTTGATCGACCGGAAGGGCAACTCTGCCCTTTCCAGCTGCTAACGGGCAGATTTATTTTGGGGCTATATATACCTCATATTTGAGTTAGTTTTTAACAAGTTTTTAAAAGCAAAAATTCTCATTCTTTCAGTGTTAAATACAAGTTTTTAAAAGAGTTTTTAGAGCCAAAAGATTGATCTTTATTTGTTTTTAAAAGGGTTGGAAAAATCTAGAAAAGGAGAAGTCTTTGAGATTATTTTTTATCTTCATTTTATATCTATTCTAGAAGGTTCCTAAGAGTTTTTCTTGTGTTTTTGATTTTCAAGCTCTTTATTTCTCACACTTGAGCTTATCTATCTATCCTATTTATTAGGATCATTGTTTTGTGAGAAAGAAGTGGTTTGTAGTTGAGAGTGACCACCAAGTTGTAAACCTTTCATTCATTATGATATCTCTCTAATGAGAGGTGATTGTGTTGATATCCCTCTAGTGAGAGGTGATTGTAGAAGTGGTGTTTGTATCCCTCTAGTGAGAGGTGGAGATTGAGTTTGAATCCCTCAAGTGTGAGGTGATTGTTGTTGGTGTTGGCTTTGTGCCTATCCCTCATTTGTGAGGTTGATATTGTGTTGGCTTTGTATCTTGTCTCTAGTGAGAAGTTGTATTGGTTGAGAGAGGAGTTGTGTACTCCCAAATTGTATTTGCCCAAATCCTCAGTGGAGGTTTTCTATGTGGGAAGTCCTGTGTAGACGAGTTAGTGAAAATACTTCTGTGTGAAGGCGGGGACATAGAGCTGTTGCTCGAACCTCGAAACATATCCTTGTGTTTGCGTTTGATCCACTTTCTCTTACTCTCTCTCTTTTATATTGTGCCTTACACTGATTCATATTGTTCATTCATATTTATATGCTTGGTATTGATTGTGTGTGTGCCTCACTTGTGTTTAACCAAGAGAGCTTCATATAGCACCTCAACTCTTATTTAGAGGAATTTAGAAGAGATAGTCTAGAGCCCTTCACCTAGAATTCTGTTACACTCTTTAGTTACATTAAGTGTGTTGCTTTAAGTTTTTAATTCCGCATCATTTGTCATTAGATTAGCCATACACCTATTCATCCCCCTTTAGGTGTACTTTCATATATCAACCAGTTGTTGTTCCTCCAGATCAACCTCTTTACACACCCGATACCGACTTCATCGACGAGTAGAATTGATCATTTTTTTAAAAAGGGAGAAGTACTGGAGTTGGAAGCTTTAAAAGATCATAGGATTATTTATCTGTTATCCTATTAAGTGTATCTTTTGTTTCAAAAAGACTTGGCATGTATAACTTTGGGTAACTCTATGGCTTTGTATGATTTGGATTATGCTTTGGATTATGACTTATAAATGTATTGTATCACCTTGTTTTGGATTATAGTATGTGTAGCTTCTTATGTGTTTTGACATACCTCTTTACGTTTACGTGTTTTGAAGGTGGATGGATTGGATGGAAGGAGGCCTTTTATGCATATTATTCATTTATTGTTTATCTATTGCATGCATCTTAGAGCTTTAATCGATATATCCATATATATTGCAAATAAACTCAATTGATATATCTTTTATGCATATCTTCAGGAGAGCATTATAAAAAACTCTCTCCGTTGTTGTTTTTGAATACTCAATGAGTTTTGTCATCATAAAAATGAGAAGATTGTTGACCCAAAGGTTTATCACTATAGTTTTGATGATGATTAACTCATGTAGTTATTATACTTTAATGATCTTATAATTATTTACGCTACAGATTTAATAAGATCATGGTTGTATGTCTAGCTTCAACCAAAAGACTCAAAGTCAAATTTGAAGCTAACATATGATTAATTCAAGAGCTCAAGTACAAAGAACACATCATACACCCAAGAAAGAGTTAAGCTCGAGGAATCAAGTTTGGATGCATTGAAGCATCTCAAAAGAATAGAAGAATTCATATTATGTAAGATTTAGTTTTGTTAAAATCTTATTTAGAGTTGGAAGACTCATTGACACACACAAAATTGATATCAATTTTCTTGAAAAAGATGAAAATATTTTTAGTATTGAATATCATTTTTGTAGAAGTTCATTTTTGAGAAAAACAACCTTGAAAAGATGTATTTCAAAAATTCTTTTATTATTGCAAAATGAAGTTTCAAATTCATGTTGATTCTTGATCATATGTATTTTGTCAAAAGGATTTGTATAAACTTATTTTTCCAAGATTTTACAAATTATTTTAAAAGAATTTTCAAAAGAATTTTTGGATACAAAAATGTATGAGATTTCGGTTATGTCGGTCGACAGCTTGGTCGATCGCAAACAGAGCTCGCTCTGCCAATCACTGCCTGGTCGACCAGATATGCACAGGCTTGCCGGATAAGCATAGGCTTTCGCACATATTCAAGCTGTGCTTGTCGATTGACCGATCAGTCGACCGCAAATCTTGCAATGCTCTCTGTTTGTCGATCTCGGTTGACCGATTGATCGACCGTCAGAGTAGCGGAGCTCTCTATTTGAGCTCAATCAACTGTGCAGTCGACCGAAAAATCCAATGGCTTTTTTTCTAGCCATTGGCGGCCGACTGCCCGGTCAACCAGTCACTGTGCAAAATCTATGATTTTGCCTTTAACAGCTATATTTTAATTTGGACTTTTCTAGATTATCTCTAAACGACTATTTTGGGTTTTCAACGTCTATTTTATAGGGGCACTATAGAAAACCCCAAATAACAATTTTATAAGATTTTTATTAAGAGTTTAAAGAGTTTTCAAGTTTAGAACCTTAAAATCTAAATTCTCTCATTATTTGAGCTTACATTTCAAATCCTCTACAATTTTCTCATCCACACAATATTATAGCTTTCATTATCTATACTAGATTATAAGATTGTGTTGTTGAGCATTTATGATCTTGAGAAGATCACCTTTCCTTGTATTGTGATGTTTGTGGAGGTTGCGACCTCGGTTGAGCATGCGGGCTCGTGTTGTTGCTCCGAATCTTGCAGGAACATAACGGTTGGTTTTCAGAGAGTGAAGTATAGTGAAAATTCTTCGTTGCGGTGAAGGTGGAGACGTAAAGCAAGTGGCTCAAATCTCAAACAAACCTCTTGTATTTATGTCTGGAGTATCTCTTTCAATTTAACTCTCTCGTTACTTGCTACTGCTAAATATATGCTTGATTGATATATTGTGTTAGCTAGTTTTGATTCCACATTGATTTTCATAGTTGCCTAGTTAATATATCCATCACCTATTCACCCCTCTAGGAGATTTCAGTCAAATGTGACATACTTTTAACACGCTATTCTTATTTTTGGAGTCCAAAAGCTTGTAGCCTTTCAAATTTCTTTTGCTACCCAAAAACACACTTTTTTGCTCGCGGATTCAACTTGTCATCTTTGATTTTAAAGTAGGCCGGACATCTGAATACCCACAGCAACTATAGTCTAAAGCAACTCTACTTGATCAAATATCCAACGGATTTTTCTCCTATCACAGTTGACGACAACCTATTCATGAGATGACTAGCATACACCAAAGTCTCAGCTTAAAATGATTTATCTAATGATGCATTAGATAACAAATACTGAATCTTCTCCAGCAAGGCACGATTTACCTTTTTTTAGCCACGCCTATCTATTTTCGAACTATGAAGTGAATAACAATGCCATTGTTCTAACCAAATTGCAGGAACTGATCCTTATACTCCCCAACATGATCAAATTGTAGCACTTTGATTTTCCTACCAGTCTGATTCTCCATCAGCGTTTTTCACTTCACGAACAAAATTTGAATTTCAAATCTTTGTCTCATAGGTATACCCAATAATGCCTCGAACAATCACAAACAAAAGAGACAAGGTACTGATGGCCTCTAAGTGATGTAGTCTTGGTAGGATCCTAAACATTAATGTGAATACAATCAAGAAGATCTCCCGTGTGGTAAATTGCAGTGTTGAACTTCACCTTTGTCTTCTTGTCCAGAATACAACATTCACCAAATTTCAAATTGCAGGTAGTTGTCCTTTCTTCGCCAAAGCTTGCAAGAATCCATGCCAACATGTCTGAGCCTCATCTGCCATAACCTGGTAGAATCATTATCCAAACATTCTTAAGCCGCCAAATCTCCAGTAACTGCACTACCTTTCAAGTAGTACAATTTGTGCGATGAATGCCCTTCCGAACAATCAATGAGCCACTAGACATCTTGAGAACGTCTTCTCTAAGAGTCTCTCTTAGGCCCTGGGCCTCCAAATCTTCAATTTAAATGAGGTTCTTCTTCAACTAAGGAATGTATCTCACATCCTGCAACTCTCTCATCATCCCATTGAAAATTTTCATATGAACTATATATATCCCCTCAATATAATATGTGTATGCATCCCAAATGACACCAAGCCTCCATTTAGTTTTTCAAAACTAGAAAATCACTTCCGCTTGGGTCAAACGTGAAAGGTAGCACTTATATTCAAAACTGAAGGAGTAATAGAGAGAAAAAACACTGAACAGTCAAAATCAGTACCCTTATCCGTCTGTGTGATGTTTGCCTCAGATTTTGGTCCTTTTCTTTCTTGATCCTTGGGCAATCAATCTTCTAATGTCCTTCCTTACAAAAGCACACTATTTTTTGCCAATTCGTGATTACTAATTTTGAATTTACCAACATCTCCTTTGCCCTTTCGTTGATTGGAACCAGTTCCTTTGCAGTCAACGCCTCTGCTATTGTGCCGCAGGAAGAAGACGCCTTGTTCTTCCTTATTATCTTGTGATTTACAAGAGCAGTCGACACATCATTATAGCTAGGTGAAGACTTATCATTGATTAAAATTAGAATGAAGGTCTCATACTCTTTATCCAGAAGAAAACTCAATAGAATCAACACCTTGTTCTCGTCCTTGGTCACCTCCCATGTCAGTTAGGTCTGCAAGAAACTCGTGTGGTTATTCATGTGCTCACCAATAAAAATTCTCTTCTTCATTTGGAAGTGATAAAGTCTCCTCTTCGGATGTAAGATTCTCGATGTTCTTTATCAAATACTTGGTATCAAAAATCACTCAAATCTTCTTGTAGAAGTCTTTATCATCATATGATACTTCATGTATTGTGTCAAACAAGATCTGATGACGCCTTACACCTATCTTATCCTAATCCTTCTCTGAAGTCTCTACTGATTTTTCTTGTAAAAGCAAAGTGTCTTCCAAATTCTGTCCATTCAACGCATCCATCATCTCGCATCTCCACATAATAGAGTTGATCGTGCCATCAAACTTCAACACATCGATCTTCAATTAATGAATGTTCATGACTTTCATCACAGACTGATTAATCTCGGCCATCTCTAGAAAACACCAACAACAATGCAGAAAATCAATGAAAAAGTAGATCCAAACTAGATAAAAGTCAAACTTTTACCTCAAAATGAAATCCTAGATGATGATGAGCAAAAGGAACAAACAAGTAAAAAGTTTTTTTACTCAAAGAATGTGGTATCAACTTCAAAACCCTTGTAACTTTTACATATGGGTTTATTTGGTCCCATGAGCACTCCTAACTTAAATAGAAAATTTTTATGTTTGCCATTGTTGATGATTTCTCACATTTTACCTGAGTTTTATTTCTCACTCATAAAAGTGATGCATTCGGATCTTTTAACACTTTTACAAACGAGTGGAAAAAAAGATGTTGGCCCAAAGGCCTTCCACCCTAGTTTTGATGATGATTAACTCATGTAGTTATGTTTACTAATAATCTTGTGATTTTAAGTTTCAGATCCTTTAGCAAGATATTAGTTGGTGATTAGCTTCAATAAGGAGTTTAGAAGCTTTTCATGGTGAATCCAGGGCCAAAGCATCAAGATCATACCTTGCCTAGCTCATGGATCACGGTGTTTGTGGATCGAGTCACCTTGAAGATGAAGATCGTCAAGAAGACTTAAGTATCCATAGTTTAGTGTGTTTTAGATCCAATTGTAAAGCTTAGTATAGTTGATATGCTCAAGTGCACATAACACACACGTTTTATGTTTGGTTTTTGGTTTTCATGAATAGTTAATCAAAACAAGTTTAATTGATATTTGTATAGTTGTTTCATTCTATACATGCATGCTTAACTTTTAAACAAACTTATTTTGACTTTCCTATTCATGTATTGAAAAATGCAAGTTTGATAAAAATACAAGATTTGGTTTTTGGTAAAAATGATAAGAAACAAAAATGGTTTCATATGCTTGATATTTGAGTAGAAATATTTATCACATGTTTATATATCAATGCAATATGATAAAATTATTTTTGGGTATTTTTACAAGACTTAAAAAGATTTTTGAAAAATATTTTAACATGTTTTTCTGACCCTGTTCTGTGACTGACAGGCCAGGTCGGTCGACCGGAACGGTCGACCGCACCATGGGCCGGTCGACCCTTAGGGTCGACCGACGTGCACAGACTTGTGCACGTCTGGCTGGCACAGGGCCGGTCGACCGAGCGGTCGACCGGGTCTGAGAGCAGAGCTCTCTGTTTGTTTGGGTCGACCGGGCGGTCGACCGGGTTTGCCCAACGGTCACATTTTTGATCGTTGGCGGTCGACCGGGCGGCCGACCGCCAAGCCTGTCAGGCTGCCACATCAGCCTAACGGCTAGTTTTCTGATGGGCCTATATAAACCCCATCTCTTTGGGGATTTTGGCCAAGGTTTTTACAAGAGAAAAATTGCTGTTTCCCTAAAGATAAAAACAAGTTTTCAAAAGTGTTTTTGAGCTTTAATCTTCCAATCTTATTTGTTTTAGGTTTTTGGAAAAATCAAAGAAAATAGGAATTTGGGATATTTGTATTGGCTTTCATTATCTATCTTTTACAAGAGTTTTCCCAAGCATTTTCTTTGAGTTTCTTGTTTTCCAAACACCTAGTTTTTCACACTTGAGCTATCATCTATCCTATTCTATTAGGATCTTGTTTTTGTGGAAAAAGAGATTAGTTTGTGGTTGAAAGAAACCACTTGTTGTAAACACCCTTGTTCTTGTTGTATCCCTCTTTGGTAGAGGTTGATCGGGTGATTGGTTTGCTCCCTCTAGTGAGAGGTGGAGTTTGGTTTGTAAACCCTCTTCGGTAGAGGTGTTGGTTGTTGTTGGCTACGGGCCTACCCCTCGGTTGTGAGGCGGTATTTGAGAGAGGAGTTCAGTACTCCTATTGTTGTAACAAATCCTCTTCGGTAGAGGTTCCCTCGGTGGGAGATAGTGGATTGGAAATCCTACACGGTGGTGTAGGCGGGGATGTAGAGCTAGGGGCTCGAACCTCGAAACATATCTTGGTCTTTGCGTTTGATCCATTGTCTCTCAACTCTCTCTCTCTTTTAATTGTGCAAAGCATCATTCATATCATATCATCATACTTGCTTGTGTGCCTTGTATTATTTCATATTGCTATTCATCCTTATATGCTTGGCTTGATTGTGTGTGTGCCTCACTTATACTTAACCACAAGAGCTTCACATAGCACCTCAACCCATATCTAGGGGAATCAAGAGGAGTTAGTCCAGAGCCCTTCACGGGGAATTCGGTTACACTTGTTGGTTGTATTAAGTGTGTTCCAAGAATTTGCATTAGCTCCGCATTTAGCGCATTTAGTTTACTAGATTAGCACTAACACCTATTCACCCCCCACCCCCCCCCCTCTAGGTGTTTTTTCAAAAGAGTGGTGATTCAATTGTCAAAATCTGAAGTGATCATGCTGGAGAATTTGAAAATGAAGATTTCAATTAGTTTTGTGATTTATTATAGGCATCTTTTAAGAAATTTATTCATACTCATATATTTTATATTATTCATTATATTCATGAGTTTGATTGCAGTTATATTCTACTAGAGAATATAAACCATTTGCTTTGCACTTAACTTCATGTATTTATATTAACTAGGTACACATGATTCATATGGATAATTAATGTCTATTTTGTGGATTTAGTGATAATGTCTTACTATACTCTCATTTCATGTTATATCACACTCCTCAAGGCTATTTATTATTCTATTCGCATGATTGTTATGTGCATATGAGATTATTATTTATGCTTTTATATTTATACATGATTTGTTCTAAATTTAATGCTCTTTATACTTTTTTGCTATGGT